>JABUQX010084760.1:12500-16468 GCA_015478945.1 Trachelipus rathkii | reverse complement strand
GCTTTCGAATGATCTCTAAGGCAATATTTTCTTCCTCATTTATTTTTTTCACTATTTTATTGGTGCACATGACTATACCCGTTATAATTATTTGTATCAACATCACAACAACTGTTGCTATAATAATATCAATAATAGCACTCTCTAATTTACTAGAATTTTCATCAAGTTCACTTGTTACGCTCCTTTTTCCCCGTAGTCTCTTCAAATTCGACAATGTTAACCCAATGATAACAGGGATGTATATTACTAAAATCAGCAAATACAAAGGTTCCTGTAAATAAATCATCAAATTTTAGGTAATTATATCTCTACCAAATAAAATGCTTTTAAAATCCTATTTCCAAATCTGTGCATTGTAAATTTATGTCAAGATTGCATATATTCATTAAAATCCCAAAATTCAGCAATCACCCATAAATAAAATTTAGGAAAAATCTAGTGTTAGGATAATATATAATAATATTTATATATTACTTGAATATGACTACCTATTCTTAAATATCTAATATTAAATATATTAATATACATACATATATATTGATATTATATATTTATACTATATATACATATATTGATATAGATAATATATGATATATACTAATATATTATAGTATATCATAGTATAATTAGTATATTAATATATAGTAGTATAATTTATATAATAATATATATATACTTATATATGATATAATTTTTTAATATCTATAATATATATATATATATATATTACCATCCAGAGTTCTTTTGATAATATATATATAATCTATACTTTATATAAGCATACATTATTTTGTTTTCTCTAATTTATATTATTTTATAAATTTTTCAGATAAGATGACGATATTTTTAATTAATATTATATTATATATTAAATTCTTATATATTTATTATAATATATATATATATATTTAATATAATTAATAGTATTTATTTAAATATTTATATATATATATATATTATATATATAAAGATATAGTATTATGGTATTATAATATTATTATATTTATATATATTAATTTATTATACTCTATAGTGTATTATATTATTATACTAGGTTCATATATATACAATCGATATATATATATATAATATTAACATTAAGATATTGTTTAGTGTTGACTTTCTTTCCTTCTCTCTTCTTGTATCCATACTTGACTCCTAATTTCTTATTCGTATCATGTTAGGAATGACTTTTTTCAAAATAAGCTTTTGTATAATCAAATTGATAAATCTAAAAATAGTGAAGGAAAGTATTAGTTAAACGGAAGATCAAAAATATATTATTTAAACTTGGCAATTGTTGTATTTTCTCCCCCATTGACACCCAAGAATTTGCATTCCGGAAGTAGATGAGTCGATTATAAAGGATAATATAGAATATTATTAAATTTATGAAGAGGAGAAGATAAGAGGGAGAAGATGAGGGTGAGTCTGAGAGAGACGAGAGGAGAGAGGTGATTGAGAGACGATGCGAAGATGGAGAGAGGAGAGAGATAGCAGGTAAAGACGGGACATACATGAGAGAGAGACGATCCGAACAGAGAAGGAGAGGAGAGGAGGGAAGAGGAGGGGGGGGGAGAGAGGAAGCCGATTGAGAGAGAGAGAGAATAATGAATGTAGAAAGAACCAAAGATACTTAAAGTTATTGCAACAATTTGAACAAGAAATCTTCTCTAGTAAGCGTCCAAAAAAAGATTCACTAATGTGTTTCTGTGACGTCACGCTTCGCCCGCGGCGCAATTTAAGGCGTGTGTGTTTCGCGACTAAGTCGGAAGGATCTATTTTCCGGAGAACGGTCGGGTTTTAGTTACAGGAATTTTTGCTTTAAAAATAAAATTTTGATACTTTATTGTATTTTGAAATAGTGAAACCATGAACCTTTTTCCACTATTATATATAATACTTTCGTATAAAATATTTGTATATATTATATAATATATATTTACATATTATGTTTATATAATACTATATATATTTATAGTTTATCGATATATATATATATATTATATACTATTATATTATAATAATTTTTAAGTTTTCATTATAATAGTTTATAATAATATAATATATATTATATATTATATATATTATTATATATATATATAGTATTATATTATTATATATAATTATATAATATATATTATATTAAACGTTATAATATTATTTATATATATATATACTATATATATATATATTTATATATACATACTACATATATATATATATAGTATTATAATAATCTTTATATAATATAATATATATCATTACGGAGGACGTATGAAGATTCAATCCTTCTCCGCGTATGCAAAGTTGGGTTTTAGTCTTTATTCACCATGGGGCAAGAATAAAACTCGACTTGGAACACGTTGGTGGCGCTGGTAAATGGTTTGTTATAGCCGGCCTTAAAAGTTCGTTTTCTGTAGCTCCTGTAGTTTCCTCTGAAAAGGAGAATAAAGCACGTAAAAGTAGTTTTATTTATATATATTATATATATGTATTAATATATTTAATATATATATATATTATATAATATAATACTTTAGATATAATATATATAATATATATATTATAATATATATATAGCATATGTAGGGTCAATTAAAAGGAATAAAATTATATCATTTAAATAAAAATTACTTAAAATAACTTTTAAAATATAAATTTGCAAGCTCATAAAATAAATTGAAAATTAAAAAAGAAAATAATTTTTTTTTTATTTGTATTTTACTTTTTCTAATTTATTATTAATATTTAAATACTAATTTTTATATCTTTAATATGCGTAATTTTTTTTTAAATAATTTTTTTTCCTTTGAGGTTTCATCTTTGTTGAATTAATAGGAAGTAGTTATTAAAGACATAAATAATAATAATAATAATAATAATAATAATAGATAATAATAATAATATATAATAATAATAAAATAATATATTTTATTATTATTATTATTATTATTTTATAATTTATAATTATTATTATTATTATTATTATTATTATTATTATTATTATTATTATTATTATTATTTTATTTATTATTATTATTATTATTATTATTATTATTATTATTATTATATTTTATATTTTTATATTATTATTATTATTATTTTATTATTATTATTATTATACCAAAATTATTATTATATTATATTATATATATTTTTCATTAATTATTTAATATTAATTATTAATTATTAATTATTAAATTATTATTATAATTATAATTATAATTATATTTTAAAGATTTAATTAGTTAATGTCCATCAATGGCCAAACCAATTATTATTTTTATATATTGCTTCTTTATATTTATTATTTATATTAATTATATATTTAATTTATTATTATTATTATTTTATAATTATTATTTTATTATTATTATTATTATTATTATTATTATTATTATTATTATTATTATTATAGTATTATCAATAATTTTTTAATAATATTATTATGTCATTTATGTATAAATGCTCTTTTAATTCATACTAAGCTTATATAGGATTCTGAAAGAAGAGATCATTTATTGTTATTATGTTTTGATTAAATAAGTATTTTGCGTTAAGATTCAATATATAGGACTTCTACAATTGTGGAATGCCATATTGTTAATGTTAGAGAATTTACTATTGATAAATTGAATCTCTTTAGTTCCAATTTTTATCGATTAGATAATGTTATCTCGTTTGAAATAATATCAGAACTTCTTTAATGTTGTGGAATTTTTGTCATAATATCTTCTATGAACCTGGACCATTAAACAGTTCAGTGTTCTTTGAAACATCTCCATATCCCTTATGGGGAACATGTATTAATATTATCTTTTTGGGTCCAGGACGGGTCAATTTGGATCGGACTTATACCAATTATCGAATTCCGTATTTAACATCATAACAATATTTCTATCTTTATGTAAATGTGATATGTTGAGAAGGTACTGGAAACAACACTTGATCGCGATATAGTT
>JABUQX010084760.1:0-7500 GCA_015478945.1 Trachelipus rathkii | reverse complement strand
ATGTCTGGTTTTAAATGTTTTATGTAGTAAGCCTCAGCTATTTTCAGTTTTTGAGCTTCGCATGAGGAGTGCAAAATTTTGAATGACTGTGAGATATCAGGTATAGTTGTTTTGTTATGTTCCGTGAATAAATGTTCATATATTTTACTAGGTTTAAATCGGTGCTGGTATGCCCTATCTGTCAATCTATTAGTCGTGTAACCAATATACGTCGACGTACAGTCAGACTCGGGACATGCGAATTGGTACACGACATGGTGATTAACTGAAAGGGTATCCTTAGTAGAGAAGCAGGAAGAAAGTTTTCTTGTTTTGTGGTATAGTTTAACTGTGATTTTTGTGTTGCTTGTAGATTTAATGTGGGTGTTAATAATGCCGCGTAGGCATTTTTCCTCTTTATCAAAGTCTTTTGCATTGGAAGTTTTAAAATAAAATTTAATGCTTTCAGAGATATTATTCGTATTGTCCTGTTTTTTATAGAGTTTGTTGATGGTTTTGTTAATTATTTTTTCCGTTAAATTTAAAGGGTGGTTACAGTTGATCAGGTTCTGTTTAATTCTTTGAACTTCAACATCAAATGATTCCCAATCCGAGCACAATTTATAAGCCCTATATATGAGTGTTTTTACAATTGAATTCTTGTATACTTCTGGGGAGTAGGAGCTGTAATTAAGGTACAGACCATTATCAGTTGGCTTGACATGTATGCCTGTAGAAAAGGTTCCATCATCATTAATTTTGATTTTAATATCCAAAAAGTTAATAATATTATTTTGAGATGTTTCAGATGTAAATTTGAGGCAAGAAAGGTTTTGCAAGCGGTTGATAAACTGATAAATGTCTGTATGGTTCCTAAATATAGTAAGGGTGTCGTCAACATATCTTACATAAAAGACTGGGTTAAATGTATTGTTTTCCCTCAAAATTTCATTTTCTAGCTCCGCCATGTAAAAGTCAGCGAATGTAGGGCCCAGAGGTGAACCCATGGCAACACCATCCTTTTGCAGGTAGAAACTATCTTGAAATTTGAAAGGGGTTTCAGTACAACATATTAATAGTAGGTTCCTCATATGGTTTTCGGAAATGTCATGAGGAGGTGGATTATTAGAATGATAAACATGTTTAATTATAATATCTATGGTTTCTACAACGGGGACATTCGTAAATAATGATTCAACATCCAGAGAAGCAAGCGTTTCTGAGTTGCTAAGTTTTAAGTGAGATAGTTTACATAGGGTTTCATTATTAGATTTGACAATAAACGTGCTATCTAAGTAAGGACGTATTAAGGTATTGAGGTATTGAGCAATGTCATGAGTGACAGTACCACACATTGATATTACGGGACGCAGGGGTGGGTCTTTTTCATCTTTGTGTATTTTGGGTAGTCCATATATATATCCTTCATTGTAATGACCAGTTCTTTTAATTTTGTTAGAGATATTTTTGTTCTTAATTTCATGTGCTATTTTATTTATTTTATTTTTAGTGATATTATTAATGTTTGGTGGAGCTATGGTAAATTTGTTAACGTCATTCAAGATATTTTTAAGTTTTAGTTCATAACTGGTTTTATTCATAATCACCACTCCTCCTCCTTTGTCTGGTCTTTTGATTACTATGCTTGGATTCTGTTTGAGGGTTGATATAGCCTCATGGTCTTCTTTAGAAAGATTTTTGTAATCTCACTTAAAACTTAGCAACTCAGAAACGCTTGCTTCTCTGGATGTTGAATCATTATTTACGAATGTCCCCGTTGTAGAAACCATAGATATTATAATTAAACATGTTTATCATTCTAATAATCCACCTCCTCATGACATTTCCGAAAACCATATGAGGAACCTACTATTAATATGTTGTACTGAAACCCCTTTCAAATTTCAAGATAGTTTCTACCTGCAAAAGGATGGTGTTGCCATGGGTTCACCTCTGGGCCCTACATTCGCTGACTTTTACATGGCGGAGCTAGAAAATGAAATTTTGAGGGAAAACAATACATTTAACCCAGTCTTTTATGTAAGATATGTTGACGACACCCTTACTATATTTAGGAACCATACAGACATTTATCAGTTTATCAACCGCTTGCAAAACCTTTCTTGCCTCAAATTTACATCTGAAACATCTCTAAATAATATTATTAACTTTTTGGATATTAAAATCAAAATTAATGATGATGGAACCTTTTCTACAGGCATACATGTCAAGCCAACTGATAATGGTCTGTACCTTAATTACAGCTCCTACTCCCCAGAAGTATACAAGAATTCAATTGTAAAAACACTCATATATAGGGCTTATAAATTGTGCTCGGATTGGGAATCATTTGATGTTGAAGTTCAAAGAATTAAACAGAACCTGATCAACTGTAACCACCCTTTAAATTTAACGGAGAAAATAATAAACAAAACCATCAACAAACTCTATAAAAAACAGGACAATACGAACAATATCTCTGAAAGCATTAAATTTTATTTTAAAACTTCAAATGCAAAAGACTTTGATAAAGAGGAAAAATGCCTACGCGGCATTATTAACACCCACATTAAATCTACAAGCAATTCAAAAATCACAGTTAAACTATACCATAAAACAAGAAAACTTTCTTCCTGCTTCTCTACTAAGGATACCCTTTCAGTTAATCACCATGTCGTGTACCAATTCGCATGTCCCGAGTCTGACTGTACGTCGACGTATATTGGTTACACTAATATATTGACAGATAGGGCATACCAGCACCGATTTAAACCTAGTAAAATATATGAACATTTATTCACGGAACATAACAAAACAACTATACCTGATATCTCACAGTCATTCAAAATTTTACACTCCTCATGCGAAGCTCAAAAACTGAAAATAGCTGAGGCTTATTACATAAAACATCTAAAACCAGACATTAACATAAAATGCTAAAATCTAAAATCTAAAATCTAATTTGTAAATTTAATTTTTTTATCTCTTATTATAATTCATTCAAATGTTAGAATCGAAACTCTGAAGATGTCCGAAGTTTACGGACGAAACCGGTCAGAAACTAATAAATTTAAATATGCCTCTTATTTTCTATGCAAACTATTTTCTAGACTAGTATTAAGAAAATTAAATGAAAATCAGAAAAAAATATTTAGAGAATTAGAAGTTAAAAGTAAAACTTATATAAAAACAAAAGCTGATATAGAATTTCTAAAATAATAATAATAATAATAATAATAATAATAATAATAATAATAATAATAATAATAATAATAATAATAATAATAATAATACCAAAGAAAAAGAATTTGAATTCTGCAAATGGAGGAAGACTAAAAATTTGAATGCTTAAAATTATAAGGAAGTATCTCTCAAAATGAGGCTCTTTTATTATATTATATAAAATAAAAAACTAATAATAAACAAAAAACCAAAAACAAAAAAAAAAAAAACAAAGAAAAAAAACAAAAAGGTAAACAAGGATTTCAAGTTTCGTGTATTCTCTATGTCATAATATTTGAGAAAAAATGCTGATGCTAATTTATTTGAATTTTTTCCTTTTAAATATTTTTAGAGAAATATTTAGCTGCAAAACTTATTTTCGCATTCATTATTTTGCAAATAGAGAAAATTATTTATATATATATATATTTATATATTTTTTTATATATATATATACTATATATATATATATATATAAAATATATATATATATATATATATATATATATATATATATATATATATATATATATATATATATATATATATATATATATATATATATTAACATATATATACAGTTATATCAATATTTATATATATATATATATATATATATATATATATATATATATATATATATATATATATATATATATATATATATATATATATATATATATATAGCAATAGATTTAAATATATATATATATATATATATATATATATATATATATTAGACTGGCACAAAAAATAAATTTTCGGAAATGGATTCGCATACCCTCTAAAATTGCTACAGCTTGCCAAAAACGGCCGCTAACCAAATTCCTGCTAAATTAAATTAAATTTAGTGCTGCCGCAAGATAACATAATTATTGTTACATATGTAATAAATGTTGTATTTCCACATCGTCCATGAGGTTGCAACCAGGGCTGCGGTGTCGTAAAATAAATTTTTCGACTCCGACTCCGACTCAAATTCAAATTTGGATTTTCGACTCCGACTCGACTCGACTCCACGCCCAAGCAAAAAGGTTTTCGACTCCGACTCATAAACAAAAATTTTCGACTCCGACTCCGACTCCGACTCCAGCAGTCAAATTCAAAATTTCGACTCTGACTCAGCTTAGTGCTTACAAAGTTACAATAAAACATTTTTTGTTTCAACTATTTTTTTTCGCTTGCTTTTGAGAATAAAAAAATATACCACTTTCCAATGAATCTAATCTCCAAATGCTATACGGTAAAATACCGTAAAGACTAGAGGTGTAGCGGATATCCGCATCCGCATAATTTTTCTCTACCATCCGCATGAATTTTTTTGCGGATAGCGGATAGTATTCATTTATGAATTATGAGACTAAATGTTCCTCAACTTTCTGTAACGCAAGATGTTCAGACTCATTGGAATAGTAGTTGGTACATGCTTGAGAGGATGGGAGAAATAAATGAAGCTGTCTCCCCTTATGCTTCGAACAAACACAAAGGTGAAAGGCTTGACAGATGATGATAATACGATTTTAGGTAATTGTATTACTCTTCTTAAACCGTTTGAAGAGGTAACTAAGACTATTATCTCAGAAAATTCTTGTTTGCCAGACGAGATTCCTCTAGATGCAACGATGAAAGCTGTGCTAAATGCTGCTATTAAAAGTAAAGGACTTTCAAAGGTGACAGAAACACTAATGCTGGAGATAGATAATAGATTTCAAAATCTGCAAAACGATTACGCATCTGCAATAGTAACTTTTCTGGATCCTAGATACAAAACCAAATTTCTTGAACCACGTGTTTCACAAAGGGTTAAAATTTATTTAGTATGCCTATGTGATGAAATGCTGCTAAAAAAAAAGCCAGAAATTTCACCAGCCAATAAAAAGGAAAATATTGCAGAAACAGACACACATTTACTATCTGTTAGCGAAATCATTGCAGAATCCATGAACGTTCTTTTGGCTTCTAGCAGCGATGAAGAGTCTTGTTCAGAGGTGTGTCAAGACACTCTGTGGTGATCGAAGATTATCAAAAGCGAAAACTCTTGGAATTGGATAAAGATCCATTGGTTTGATGGCGTGATAATTGTAAGGATTTTCACATCTTGGGAACTCGGCAGGGAATATAGCATGCCCTTTCCCAATAAGTGTAGCTGGCAAGCATCTTCCAGCGATGCAAGATCTGTTAAGAAGAAAGAAGAAAACTCTCCCTTTGCAAAGGGCTCAGAAGCTTTAGTTTTTGAAGCATAATTAATTTCAAGTATTATTCTACATATAATCTTTTTTTCAAATGGGTTTGAGGCTGGGAAAAGAGATTGGTGGGGTACGAAAAAGATTGTTATAAATTAATCTCACTTATATAAGAAACATATATATATATATATATATATATATATATATATATATATATATATATATATATATATATATATATATATATATATATATATATATATATATATATATATATATATATATATATATTTAACTTTTATATATATATATAACAAGTCCCAGGAAGGGCTTTCGCCCTGTCAGTTGGTCCAACATCTTCTTTTGTCCCGAAACTCTTAACCCTAGACCATTTAATACTCTCAGGTAGGGTTTTCGCCCTTTCAGTAGAACTAGCATCTTCTTTCATTAGGCTTCAAAACTCGTTCACCCAGAGGTCTCCAGAGGATCTTGCTTCTAGGCGCATAAGATTCTAACACTGGTCCAAGAGTAATACAAGCAAAAGGAAAGGACCAGGTTGCTAGCTCTGTCGTAACCATGCGAAGAAATCTTCACTTGTCCTGACAGGTACGAAACTTCAAACCCTCTTTATATATATATATATATATATATATATATATATATATATATATATATATATATATATATATATATATATATATATATATATATAACATATATATATATATATATATATATATATATATATATATATATATATATATATATATGAAGTACTTGTGGCTAAGACTCTAAAATCCTCATCCTCAATCCGCGGATAGTGATTTTTACTATCCGCATCCGCGGATAGTCAAAAATCACCATCCGCTACATCTATAGTAAAGACATAAAGATGCAGGCGCAGCGCAATACATGACAAACAAATATATTTCAGTTTGGGAAACAAATGTATAACCAATTATAATGCAAATTATTTTTAATTTTATTATAAAACAGCCATTATAAAATTAACAGTTTAATACTTTCAGTTTCAATAATAATAATAATAATAATAATAATAATAATAATAATAATAATAATAATAATAATAATAATAATAATAATAATAATAATAATAATGATAATAATATTAATAATAATAATAATAATAATAATAATAATAATAATAATAATAATAATAATAATAATAATAATAATAATAATAATTCTCTAAATTTTCGACTCCGACTCCGACTCCTGGAAAATTGCACGACTCCACGACTCCGACTCCACGACTCCAACTCCGACACCGTAGCCCTGGACTGCGCTAACGAGCGCGTTATTTTTAACATTAATTGTCCCCAGTAGGCCTAATTTACTCCAGTCGCCTTTCTTTTCATTCAGATTTTATTTGGTTTTGGAAACGCATCTCTGTTTTCTACGATGCCAAGATATACTGCAGCTGCTCTTCATTTTTTGTAAGATGGGTGTTAAAGGACTGTATTAAAGCAACAGCCCTTTCAGCATTATCATTAACAACATTCATTTTTTCTACATAGTTTTTTGCCTTAATGTATTCATCATTTTTACTCCATTCTGAAGGATCGGATTGAAGAAATGATGTTGGGAGTGACAACTTCTCGAAGAAAAGTTTGCTTTTTGAGGTAATGAAACTTGCCAGTGTGTGTTCTGAAACAACCTTATCCGTATAATCAAGACTTATTCTGTTGGAAGGCCTTTCAACAGCTGACTTATCTAAAGCTTGAACCATTTGCAGCTTCATATCATTATTGACTTCATCGTCAAAGAATGCGAGAGGCACCAGCTCCTCGTTCAGGTACCACAAGTGCCGACAGAGAGCTTTTGCAGCAACTGCAGATACGTCTTTTTCGTCCTAATCCTTAAGTTTCTGGAGAAATTGCAGGTCAGTTCTTGGTGATTTTGGCTTACTAGGTGCTGCAATAGTCACCCACAGCGTAAATATATTTATATATATATATATATATATATATATATATATATATATATATATATATATATATATATATATATATATATATATATATATATATATATATATATATATATGTATATATATATATCTATATATATATATATATATATATATATATAT
>JABUQX010084759.1:0-20231 GCA_015478945.1 Trachelipus rathkii | reverse complement strand
AGTAAGACAAGCGACGTGCGTTTGGCTTTCTTTTCGACTTTGTTCATGGTTCTTTTACTAACTTTTCTGTTTCCTGCGTACGTTGCTATATAATAATATTATATATATATATATATATATATTATATATATAATATATATTATATATATAAGTATATATATATATATAAAATATATATATATTATAATATATATATAAATATATACTATGATATTATATATATATATATATATATTATATATTATATATATATAATGTATATATAATTAGGGTGTACCGAACTGAATTCCGGTCCGGCCGGAACCGGAATTAGCCGGAATCAACAAAAAAAAATTCTGGCATGGAACCGGAATTTTTATGAACTTTCCATTAACTACAAAGAAATGTAAAAAAAAAAATATTTTATATACTTCAACATAAATCTGTATATTATACGCCACTTCATGAACTATGAAACTTCATCAATTGAAGAGAATATCTGCAAGTCAAAAAATTTTAAAGTAAAGAGAGAGTCTTATATTTTCTGGAACAGGGGAAACCACAAAGAGCAATAGATCCAAGTGAGTTGTTGAGGGAGGTTTCTCCCCAAAAAAAGAATGCATCATCAATGACCCCAATCACAGAAAATAAGAATTGTTTGCACATGGTAACCAGCCATTCAACATCACAGAAGAGAATGGATTCATAAACTTATTGCCCATCTTCAACCAAAAATCTTATTCCTAGTAGAAAATATTTGTAGAGAAAAAATGTTACCAACTCATACAGGAAATTGAGATCAGCAGAATTCGAGAAGTAATCTAAGACTGATCAGATATCAGTGTGATTCTTACATTATATTCATGCTGATGCTACTAAATATTACATTGTCAGTCAAATTAGCATCCTGCAGATCCTGCTCTCTAATAAATGTCTAATAACAAGTCTTTGCTATCTCTCATGAGTGGTTAAAGACTGACATTTATATTTTCAAATCTCATTTTCTTTTGATAAACGTTAACTAAATAAATTTTACTTCTCTAGCGCAAATTGAAAAATAGGTACAGTTATATTGTGTTTGCCTCATATTTGTGCTATTTCATATTAATGTCTTCAGCATTTTTTCTTCTTATTCATAGTGTAACGTTAAAAATTATTCGATATTTGACTAAGTTCTTTTTGTTTATATTTTAACTTTCATTTACATTTATACTTTGTGCTTAATTATTTAAATATATATTGAGGGTTTAATTTTTAATTCTACATTTTAACTTATTAATTTTCTATTTATTTTTTTTTATATCTCAATTCTGAGAATTTTACATAACTTGTATTATTATATTTTTTATTATTATTTATATATCTAAACTAAATAAAATCTTTAGCAGATAACACAAGTTTTTTCTTGATTTTTATTTTCAATTAATACTTTACAATTTATTAAAGTAATTGGCCTTATATTTCTCAAAGAAACTAGTAGTGGAATTAATTTAAAGAATATGTTATATATAGGATAATTAATATTTTTTACACATTCAATTCAATTCAGTTTTTTCATTTTAATGAAACTTAAAAGAATAGCTTAAAATGATCAGAACTTGCAAGACCCACTTATAATTAGCATGATTCAAATAGATTAGTTAAATAATCAATAGTTGAGAATTAAGTAAATATTTAATTCTAGAGAACTAATATATTTAAAAATGGTTGTTAATAAGAACTCTATGAAATAAAGTGAGTGATTATATAGATTGTATAAATTTAAAGAACTCAATTCAATTCAGTTTAAGTGCATTTTACACATCATTGAAATGGCAAATTAATATAAAAAATAATTCTTATAAGAGTTTATGCAACACAATTTACTCAGGTTACATAAAACTATATTATAAGTGCAAATAATATCAATTATTAATCATTATATCAAATATATTATATTATTCTACCATATTATGATAAGCCCTCACAGTGCATACTACTCAACTTCTAGTAAGTATGAATGACTAGACAGAGAATTAAATAGATGATAGCTGAAGAATATAGCTAAATAGAGTTTAGATTAATAGAATAATAGAGAAATATTAAGAGAAATGATCAATAGACATATTTCAAAACAAAGTAGTATTGTCAAATAATTGATTATAATATTATACATATAAGTAGGTATAGAAGCCAATTTTTAATGACTTTATTTTTTTATAATACTAAAATTAAATTGAGTTAATATTAGTATGTGTATTTAAAACGTAATAAGTAGATAATAATCATATTTAAAGAAACTGCTAATCAGTGAAGGTTAGATTTTATTTTTGTTATTATACTATTTTTAAAGAATAGATGATGATTTAGAACATAATAAAATTTTTTATAAAAAGAATTCTAATCTGATTGATGATCATTTTGTGCCAGAATTAGATTAATCTCGAGCTTTCAACATTTTCGTACTTGTATATAACTCTAAAAAATAATATAGACATATCTTCCATTGCATATGTTATTACATATAATTAAATAAACTTAAAAATAATTATCAATCATACGCTCCTCGAAAAGCAAAGTAATAATAAATCAAACACTACACATCCTCCTCTATCACCTATAATGCGTTCATAATTCTTATAATTTATTTCGATTAGTATACTGATATCTACATTATCTATATATGCATTTACAACGATCATTTGTTTAGGCAGATTTTTTATCTCAAATCACATATACACAACCATTAGTTTCTTTTACTCTCTTCTTATTTTTACAACTCATTTCACACTTCAACATCATCTCTTCTCTTTTTTTTCGTATAAACTACTGGAACCTTCTCTCTCCCTTTCCTGTGTTTCTTCTTCTATCTCATCTTCTTAACTCCTTATTTCTACTCTCTTCTTTATCCTTCACTCCTCCTCTCCTCATCGTCTAGTCTCCATCCTGTTCATCATCGCTCCGAACCACTACTCTCCTCTCTCACTCCTACTCCTCATCTTTACTATAATCACTCCTATACTTTTCCCTTCCTATCTTCCTGATTTCTTATTCCACTCTATTTGCTTATCTCTATAACGGTCTCACTATACTCCGTATTCTCCCATTTCTACTCTTGTAGCGTCTACATCACCCACCAAACTATGATCACACCTTAACCATATTTCTTTTCTTATTTAGTCGACGCGACTGCAAAATACTAGTTAACGATAGTCATACAGCATTGCCTGTCATCAATCTCTTAATAAGTAGTGTATTACGACTTCTCCAACTCTTCTCGCATTGACTCACGATATCCACATCCAACCTACACACTATACACTATCTGTACTACCTCACTGTGTGCCAGACTAACATCTTCTCTCCACAACATTTGCTCGAAAGTATCTATACCTATTAACAACAGCCTAAAACATCTTACATACATAGGCCTTTCTCCTCACATGAACACGTTACACCCATACTCTACATACGAGCTCTCTTCATGCGACATATAAATCAATATCCCTATCTCAATTGCTTGAATTGGGTTACCCTCCTTCTTCTCACTTTAATCACTCGGTTCTATATTGTATAAAGCCCTACTAATCGTCTTTATCCCATAGTCTCTCACCTTTCGCTAACTGTACCTCCTTTTTATTCTGATGACGAGGATCATTGTCTAACTCCTAACATCTTACTACTACTCTGTACATCATCATCCTCATCCTAGCAACACACACTCACCACGCACACTACACATCACCACACTGATACACATTAACGTCCATATCAATACCACCTCATTCGCGTATGCGGCAAGTATCTAGTCGAGTAATTCGAACATTATATTGTCTTCTATCTCTATTTTTATTCTTCTCTCCTCTCTCTGTACATCATCAACATACCTCTCATAATCGAAATATATGATCTTCTATTCTCGAAACTCAACGTTTGCACTTGCTAAAAGCTAATGAGAGATATCTGAAAAATAATATATACAAACCACAGTTCACTTACACACCCGCTCACAAATAATACACACTATAACCACAGACTTTTAGGAGTTTTGGTGGACAAAAACTGCATAGAAGTTAATGGCGTAGTATGTGAGTATGTAAATATAATAAAATGACGATAAGTATACTCGATGTACCATTCTTAATCAAGAGCTTCTTACCGATCTAAAACACAACTTTAAGTATTAACATCATTACAGCCTTTTAGTATACGCATTTTATCATCTAATATAATCATTTATATCCTCAAGGCCTCAATTATCCTCAAAAATTTACTCAATGCGTGATACAGTGTTTCTCCTTTAAGGAATACAATCATATTATATATTCATATCAAGCGTATTCATATACGTTATATTTGCTTGATTTAGTATTTTCCTTTGATTTCTTTAGATCACGTGAGGTGAATAAAAGGAAGAAAATAGAACTATAGTGGCGCTTCAAAAGGTGAAATCTTAAAGATAAATATTATTTATATTTATACCAGTAAAATCTAAATTTTCTAATCTGGTAGTAAAAGTTAAAGAATATCCTTAATTTGATAGGTGTAAAGGTAACTAAATAGCTAAAATCCCAAGCATTAGCTATATATAGATATTAACTAGCCCATAAAATTACATCTCACATTCCTAGTATCTCTCATATATCCATATATCTCTTCGATATATCTTAAAGGATGTTCATAATTATTTTTAGTTAATAAATATATTGTATAGAAAAACTGTTCTTAAAAAATATCGTCCAATTACTGTATATATAATTTCTCGATATTGTATAAACAAGTTATTGATCCTAGGTTACTCACATCAATTCAGCAATATTTTCAAAAGTTTTTTAAACAAGCGTATACTGTATATATATTAATATAATGCAATAATTAGTTTTAAATAACGTATATTAATATATAAAGTAATTATATTAAAAAATTTAATTTAAATATTTAGTTTAAATAATTATATATATATATAGTAATGATATATAAGTATATTAAATATAATTGATTTATAAAACTATAATATGATCTATAAAAAGTTAGTATATATTCTTTTCATACCATGAATAAGTCCGTATTATGTATGAGTAATATATTACATTCCTATACTAATAGTTTATTTTAATAAAAAGGTCAATGTAAAAGATTTTCTATATACGTGCAGTACTCGGTATAATAATATACGTATCATATTGTATATTATATATAATATTGTAAAAAGTTTAATAAATTTGATGAGTTTGTATTTTTTTTATTCTACAGTTTTTTTTCTTGTTTAGCGTGCATTAGTTTCATTTAATATATTTATTAACCAAAATATATTTGGTATAAAATTAAATATATATATATATATATTATATATATAATATATAATATATATTTAATATATATATTAATTATATTAATTATATATATATATATATTAGATATATATTTAATATAATATATATATGATAATGAAATAATAATAACTATGTTAATGCTAAATATTACTGACATCGTGACCATGAATTGCAGAGGCATAATATATAAAACTACCTTTATATTTAAACGTCCTATAATCCGAAATGTGTCTAAAAAATAATTTGTTTACTCATTCATAATAATAATGACTTTCTTCTATGTTCTCAAGACAACAGCTCGTGAATAGAAGAGAAAGGACCACTATAACTAGAACAGGGGGGACCACAGGAAATATCGACAAGCTCTCTGTATTGAGCAGGAACATACATTACCAAGTACCACAGCGGCTCACACGTACGGTTATCTATTATCAGGAGGTCGAAAAGTTTGTTATATATTTCTGATAAAGCGCACTCCTCTCTCTGCTCCCAAGAAGTCTTGAGAGGCAGTCGTTATAAAATAAGCTCCTTTATCTATTGACGATCGTATTTGATTGATTATATATATGTGATATTAACTCAACGATTAGCAATATAAATAGTTACAAATAATATGTAAGTGAAGTAGTGACATCAATTCACTGTTTTGTATCGTATATAATGTGATCAAGTCTAACCTGATCACAAAATATTATGTAACATTATAAGATTGGATTAGATATCAAATCAATTATGTACTGTACATATACAATTAAATGAATATGTAAATGAGTGAAAAGATCTGGATTAAAGTATCATTCCTAAATCGTAGTATAGAGACAAAAGCCATCTCATTATATACATAATATACATTATACAGTGATAATTTTATTTGTATAATTTTGAATATAAGCAATTAAAGGAAGGAGAGTATATCTATGGACTTGAGTGTAATAACCACTGATGCTATATATTCGAGCGCTGAACCTTATGAGATCTAATAACTTTATTTGATATTACTCAAATATCATCTAGTATGTGATAACATAGATATAATGTCTTATAGTGCTAAGGTGACATACACAGAGAGCTGTGAGGCATCTACGTTCTATATTGAGCTTATTTTAGGTATTCGGCTGAGTGGAGTTTTATTAGATGAAAAATAAAAATCAATCTCATGCAGCAAAGCTTGTGTATTATCTCTAGAAAGATAAATTTCAAGATATTCCGGGATTTCCGGTGTCCGATAAATTTTAATCAATAGAAATATCGCTTCCAGGAAACCGGAAACACGGAACAAGTTAAAGCTAATGATCAGTAAATTCCGGGGTTATTATACGCGTACAGTATTGTCCAGTATTATCTTAAGTATAACTGTACTTATGTATGATAAATAATAATCTATATATATATAATATCGAAAATAATGATTATAAGGGTATAGTCGTATTTGGTCCTGAATATATATAGGATAAACTGGAGTAAAATACTTATAAATATCCAATATCTAAACTATGAACTATTCAAGTGCTGATAAAAATCTATTATATACGATTATCGGACAATGTATATGAGTAGTAATCATTACATCTTAATGCTATATATATATATAATCAATGAATAAAGATAATATTTAGAAGCTATGTTGTTGAAGAATAACACCTAAGAGTGAAAAAAGATATCAATCAAAACAATGTCGGATAGTTTTATTACTTGAGTTTGATTTAGGTTTCTAATGTAGGAGGATATTTTCACTTGCAACAGGGGTATTAAAGGGTTAATAGGGACGCATACTAATGTAGCATTACAGTCTGTTAGATAAAATTTAAGTATGATGTTGGTGGGTGGTGAGGCTAATTCTCTAGTGAGAGTGAGTGTGAAATGACCAAAAGGAGTGGTCTTAAGATGATATATGAGTCTCAAAGTCTCAGTGACGGCGAGTGTCGCGATGGTGTAAGTAATTCCATAAATGTGCGTTTGAATGACCGTGAATTTTATAATGCAGCCTGTTTTTAAAAAAACATCAGGATAATAATACGCGCAAGAAAATTAAGATTTGTAGATAGTAGTAACATTATCCGCCTCAAAAAGTATATAAAATAAAAGGGTCGAGGGTTCTCTGACTGCTACCTTGGGTTATTTTCAATGTTTTGCGAGACCACGACTTGAGTAAAGAGATGCGTGAGCTGTTTATGAACACCTATGATTTAAGAAAGAGTGGAGAAATGCGAGGGTGGCACAGAGAGAACGAAATGTTCGTTAGAATAGATGTATGCTACGAGGAATGATGAAAAAGAATGAGAGTGAAGTAGAGAAGAGAGGTAGAACGATACCGATCTACATTGATTATTTTCAAATCAGAGTATGATTTGTTTTGCTTACTGTGTGATATGTATATACAGAGAGAATTATGAGATACAACGGCATATGTGGAAGATAAAAAATTTAGGACTATGATGAGAGTGTGCTAAAAAGGGATTTGAAGAGTAAGAATCGAATAAAATAAGAATATGTGACGTTTATGGTTGTCGAGTTTAGAGGTCATTTCTCATGTGGTTGTGCCTAGCGTACGATATGTTGTATAGATATAGAGCTGCGAACAAGTGTCTGAGTTAAATATTTGATGAGCGAGATTATATGTTTGGAAATGAGAGAGGGAACTGATTGATGCAAGCAATGTATTGTTCATATGTGGAGCTTAGAAACAGTTCCGTGAATGGGCAGGAAGTGGCTGGTGAAATTAAGATCACATTGTTCATGCATTGTTAAAAAGTTTAGGAAGATGTTTGAAGATGACGCACGTCAGAGTGTTAAATCAACTATTGTAGTAGATGGTCTGATTAGTGAGGTGTTTTACCTGTGTTCAAGAGAAGAATCTAGGTCAAAGTCGTTGTTAGGTATGAAGAGACATCATTGGATTGCGTGGAAAAGAGTGGCTAAAATTTTAATAGAGTTGCAATCCGTAGTCAGATGGAAATCTTCGGGGACATTGTTACTCGTGAAAAAGAATTGATTAAAAGATGAGTGAATGACGTTTATTAAGAGTAAGCTTACATTCGTAGTGTGTAGTGAGAGAAAGCAGGTAAAATGCCAAAGGAGAATATAATGTACAAAGTACAGTTCGAGATTGTTTATTTAGTCATATGGAAGTGCAATAAAATCATTCAATGGGATGAATGTCAGTCTTAAGGTTAAGCTGAAAAGTAATTATAGTGCGTGGACGTGGTTGGATTGATCCGTCTAGGGAGGACGAGAAAAAAGTGAAATCATTTTGTGCCATATGTGTAACAACGATCGTTGCAGTGAGGAGCATGTAGATTTAGAGAAATGCACGGTAGAGAAATATGACAAGGTGCATAATAGGAATGGGAATGGAAGGGTTTTTGTGAGGGGGTGGCTATGGTTGGTCGCGCTCGAAACCAAAGAATCTGCAGGGAAATTCGCACCAACGTATTACTGCGATTATTCCACTCAGTGAGGCTTTCCGTGTTCTACGGTCCTGGTAAGACAACGCTTTCGTAGAGGAGTTTAGTTGAGTATTATGCTAGACTCGCGTACATGTAGCGTCAGCTCAACTAAAAGTAATGTTTTATCTAAGAAGAGTGGCGGGTAAAAAGCGGCAAGTTCTTTCACTATATTTCGACATGATGGATCATACGATTATTCTACTTACTTATTTTCTTTTCCGATGCATGATCACGCTAACTCTACCTCTCAAAAGTGATGAATGGTGGTGAGTAAGAAGGATAAAGATAATCAAATATATTATATAATTATGAAAGTAATATAATAAAATATAGTTAATTTTTACCTAATATATAGTAATTGTTTATATTGAGGGTTAATGATTTCATATTTTTAGCTCCTGAGGAACTATAGAGCTAATTTACGCTACCCCCCTAATAATAATATTATATATAGTTAATGACATTAAAATTATACGATAAATAATATGAAAATTTATTATCTGAGTAACTATATATATAAAATACACCCTAATAAATTGAGTTAAGTATATTATTTTTTCCACTCTCATATAAACGTTATGTTTCTCAGTATGTTTTTTTATTCTAATATTAGTACTATGTATAGTAAATAATTTTTTTGTATACTCAATATATAATTTAATAAAAAAATTCTATAAATAAGGTATCTGAGTTGTTTTTAGACAAATTTGGTTCCAAGAACAGGATCAACGCCATAGGCCGCTTTTCTTTCGTATCATTCATTGTCATATCTTACCTATCTCGAGAGCTATTTCTCTACCAGGTTAGAGCAACATGAGTTAACCAGCATCCTTACGTCCCCGAAATCTTGGCGGAATATACAAAGAAAACCTCAGAAATGTGAAAATATATTATACAGATAGAGATGAAGAAAATAAAAAATATTATGTAGTAAAATATTTCACTTTTCAAATTAAAAATAAATGGGTTTGGAAATTGACAACGATGAGCACTAAACTAAAAAGTTCAGATAATAAATTCTACATATATTATATTTGTAATGGTAATTGAAATACCTAATGCTATGTCATTATTCATAAGTTTGAAGTTATGATCGCAAATAATAAATCAGTAATATAGTTAATTATGTGAAATAATATAAGTCAAATAATAACTAATATTGGAGTGTGTTGTAAAATAAATTATTAGGTAAATAAAGTCTGATAATAAAGATATTCTTCTGATTGGATCTTGACTTCTGCTCTGGCACGGTCTCTAAACGTTTATTTTATAATATTTTTTTTTATCGTCGTCACTGGGTTTCCGCTCCACCTCAAATATCCTTAGAAATGCGTACATACACACACACATACACAGATATGAAAATTTTCAAACATTTCATACCCTCAATTACATATAAAAAATTATATAGCTTATATATAGGATACCTTAAATAAATTCAGATATCCTAATTAAAAGAATCCCTTTCTTACACACTTTACAAGACAGGAACACACTCTTGCACACTTAAGAGCATACATACATACATCAAAACTTGCACCTTCCCGTTTTTCTTTCTCGGGAGAAATAACGAGCAGCCACCTTTATACAATTTAATTGAAAATAGGCATTATTCAACAGAGCAGATGATTCACACTTTTGTTTAAATTACAATCTTTATAGCATAATATGTAATATATTCTTCATGAGCACTTTCGCAAAACAATAAGATTACATTCATCGTTTCCACGAAATTTTGTAGAAGATCGATCATTTTCGAGACGATAATCCCAAAGCTAAGCTCGAGCACGTAGAGTCTCCTCGATAGCATATAAGAAGAGACATATTATTATGAAAGATACATATTACGGCTATTGGCTATTGCTGTATTATCTGATGGCCATGACATTATGGAGCATACATAAGGTTAAGGCTATTACAAATTACATAAATATATATATAAGAAGAAAGATACTTGTTACATACATACATATACACATATTACATGATATTACATGATGGAACAATAGCAGCAGTTACATATATACATACATGCATATATACATAATATTATTATCTGGTGAACATACATAATATGTACATGATATTACATGATGGAACATATTACATGATATTACATGATGAGATACATGATTTTAAATGTTGTTACATACACAGATACATACATACTAGCCCAAGCTAAATCACAAAACAACTTAGTTAATGTGGAAGGATGAAATTCTTTGGGGACATTTAGTTCATACTGTATTTTCGACTTTCAGCTCCGTGGACCGGATGGAAAAAGGCGAAGGGCCGGATTTCGCCAGCGGGCCGTAGTTTGCAGAACCCTTCCTATAGACTATAGAGTAGCGATTTCAAACCTGGGGGAATTACTCCCAAAGGAGTAAAATGAAATTTTCCGAGGGGTAAAGATAAGCACAGTCACAAAAAATTATTAACAAAATCACCTGTATCAGATCTAACTACCTACCTAATCACTAATCATTAATGACTAGTTAGTGAATTAGAAAATTTTAGGTAATAAATTTTATGACCTAAAATACGAATACAACAAGCCTGCAACGCAGCACCACTAGATAGCTCGTCTATCAGCTCGCTCGTCGATCGTTGTTCGTTTGAGTCACGCAGTCATTCACCCGCCACCCACTGACAAATTCGTGCGTGTGTGGTTGATCTCGCCGATTTCGCTAACTACTGAACATATTTTGGTTTATTTGGACGAGAAGCAAAAGCAGGAGAGTGAAATAATTTCATGTTTTCTAATATCGCTTTCAAAGTACTCCCACTCCCTCACGGCCGTTTGTAGCGAAGAATATAAGCTGGGATTTCACTCATTTGGGTTAAATAATTAATTGTTTGCTTGTTTGTTATAGCCCAGTCAACTTAAACAAAAAATCGATGATCGAGTGAAAAAATACCGGAGTTTTGAAACTTGGCTCACTTGTTCGTAGTCTACACTCTACAGTGCAAGATACTAAAAGTCCCCAAGGGTGGGGTATGCGGGGGGTGGGGGACCCATTCAAGGATCCCTTTTTTCACTTTTCCTCAGATTTCTCAGAAAATATTGAGTTTAACAAAAACAGGACCGTATACAAAATTAAACTTGAGTAAATTCTAAAAAAAATGTCCTATTCATTTTCTTTGTAGAATGAATACTTCCAAAGATACAAAGCATGCAAATCAGAGATTTTAAAAAAAAAAAATGAATGGTGGGGGGATACAGTTTTTATATTTTTCATGTTTTTAACCAAATATCTATGAATTATTATCCCAGCAACGTAGACATACAGAGCTGGGAGCACTTTTTTTTTGAGTGCCTGCGTCGTCGGCGTGCCTATGCTGCCGGAACTGTAGTGCGCCCAGCACCTTTGCGCCCATATTTTTTGTCACCATCAATCGACAGCGCCTATGCGTCGCCTATGCGCCTTTGCGCCTATCGCGCCTTTGCGCTCAGACTTCCGTCGTGGTGCCTTGTTCGCAAAATTCGGTTTGCAACTTTAGTGCGATAAAAGGCGCTTTCATACAGGCTGAAAAAACACATATTAACTTGTACTAAAACCCCGTAAACTAATATCTACACGTTCTCTTCCACCTCCATATCCATGTTTTCCCCTAGGAGGTCCAGCATGAAGTCTGCAGAAGTTGCAATTTCAGAGCCATAGTTGCCAATTTATTTGTACTTAAGAACTACTGAACTGAGATGAGAGAGAGGGAAACTAAGAAAGGTTATAGATTTGATATAGCAGATATATATATACATATACATATATATATATAGTATACATATATATAGACATATATATATATATAAGGCAAGTTTAACTGGTATTTAGAATGATGCCAAGTTAACCATGGTTCTAAGTTCTAATCCTAAAAAAATACTTACAGCGTCCAAAGCGAACGGCCTTTAAAAAATTGCCAGCCTCATGCGCCATTGCGCTCACAAATTGATAAAGGCGCGTCATTAGGCGAAAAGCAAATAGGCGCAACCTCGGTGGCGCAACGCCCAGTTCTGATATATATATATATAGGGAGTTAGTTTGTTGCTACATACATACATATTGCTACATAGCATATAGCGATATGGCTGCTGTTGCTGTTGCTACATATGTTAGCATGCTGGCATAGCAGCATGGCGAAGTTGTTAACAACGGACAGAATCTATAGATCTTTCCGAAGAATCCAGAGTTGAATAAAGCTTCATAACATATGTAAACCTCTATTTGCATTTATTCAATGGAAATATTTAGATTTTTTTTTATGTTCCCCATTTAGGCTCGAGCCGACGGGGAGGTCGAGAGAACCCGACTCCTGCCATCTCGAACTCAGAGAATCTATCTTTTTAAGGAAAGCAGCACGTTGCATCCATCACACAATGTTGCTCATATAACTCCATATAACGTCCTGCACCTCTGTCCCCGGTACCGGCTCGATTCTTAAATGGGGAAATGTTGATGAATAAATGCAAAAAAAAAAATGATTTTAGTCTTTAGGACAAGATTGTAAACTTTTATTCTAAATAAAGATCTTCGAAAAGTCTATAGATTTCTGTCCTGTTATTATGCACCATCTATATATATATATATATATATATATATATATATATATATATATATATATATAAGTTATATATATATATATATATATATATATATATATATATATATATACAGGGAGTATATATATATATATACAGGGTAAGTCGGGAGGAGGGGACAAATTTGGAGGATATTATCTTTGTACCATTACAAGTGGTTTGTCTTAAATAAAGTTACCTGTAAAGTTCCTCATTTAGTAGGTAAATGAGTTAGGAAGGTGTAAGATGTATGATGTGAATATTGGTGTTTCGCGTGGCGACGTTGTTTATTATTATTATTATTATTACATTATTATTATTATTATTATTATTATTATTATTATTATTATTATTATTATTATTACACACATTAAAATATACATATTATTGTTATTATTATCCTTAATATTATCCTTATTAGAATTATTATTATTATTATTATTATTATTATTATTATTATTATTTTATATTATATTATTATTATTATATTATAATAATATATGCCCTAATATGCACGGCACATTACTCTTGGTACTACTATACCCACGGTATTAGTAATATTAGGAGTAGTATTATATCTTCATTATTATTTGTAATATTATTGTTATTGTTTTTTCATCTGTTTCCTGAGTAAATATTGCTCGAATACTATCAACAATATTCCTAGTATTATCCATCCTATCTCTATAATAAGTAGAATTTAATGGGCAGTTCCATAGCAGTGTCCAATATTTGAGACAGCAATTTGTTCTATAGGTTACTACTTTATGTTGCCGTTGAAGAGTTTCCGTAGCCAACTCCTCACGCCTTCATAATATAAACAAATATTCACATCATACCCTTGCACCTTTCTAACCCATTTACCTACTAAAATGAAAGAACTTACAGGTAACTTATTTAAGACAAAACGCTTGTGATGGTACAAAGATAATCCTCCAAATTTGTCCCCCTATTTCGTAAAACACCCTGTATATATATTCATGGAAATTGCGCTTTGCTCTGCATGCCAGATTCAAGATAACTTAGTTTAGAAATGGCTGAAAGCGCAATTTACAGTAATTTGATTGTCCGGAATGATGATGGGCGTGAAGCCTTTACAGCAGAAAAGGAATACAGAGGCTGTTTTAAGCCAGCACAAAGAAAAGATGGAAGCAAAGCCAGGGTAAAGAATAGGTCGTTGTCGTACTTTTTTTGTCAGAAACATTGCATACCAAAGTATTGCAGCTGTCGAGAAAATCCTGAAACAATATCAAGATCGTTGTTAGAATTTAATAGAGTCTTTCGCTCGAGTCAGCCCACCGATTTCTCAAAACCGTGTTGGCAATAAAATCATTGATGGGAAATTAAGGAAAACAGAAGAAACTAGCTTACTTCCCCAACGTGAAGTATATATTTACTCAGTACGAACTGCAGTTAAGGAAGAATCTGTATTAAAACATGCAGGCATTCGAGTAGCACAAATGGGGCTGGCTAGTAAATAAACCTGGATTGGTATCCGCCAGATTTGTGCATTTGATGCCATTTACGATGATAACTGCTGCGCAGCTCTTCACCGGTGCCGTGGGCACAATACCAGGAGGGCAAATCAGTCGATGATTGTTGAAAACCGTTGCCGCCAATATTGAAAAAGATATGCAGTCACAGGTATATGAAATAAAGAGCTACCCTGCTAGCGATGGTTTCCTCACTGAGGTGGAGCAGATGGTCCCAGAAACACTCCTATCTTTTATGGACACACTGGTTCTTTAAAAAAAAAGGGGATAAACGGATGACAAAGAAAAAGTCCGTTTCCATTTCTCATGCAATCATCGAAGCTGTCCGTCTTCGCTCTTTTCTTTCTCTAATCCTTCATAGTATTGCGTTGTTCACTCACAGGAAGTATGGTTCCAGGAGCTTGATAAATCTGCTGGCAAATTTAGGGTTCAGTGCATCTTACAATAGTGCCAAGATGTTAGAGTTATCAGCCATCCACCACCCTCAACAACCCATACCCTCTGGTTTATTTTGCAAGTACATTTTTGACAAAGCAGATTTTAATGTTGCCACAATTGATGGGTTGAAAACATTCCACAGTTTAGGAAGAATTAAATGCCTCACTCCAGCACGAGATCTTCGCCCTCAAAAGATGATAGAAAAGATTAAATCTGTACCCTCTGCTGCTGAAACAATGGGAAAGTTAGGGGTACTTCCTTACAGACTTTTGAAAATGTTGGTAGGAACGGCCTGAAAACTATCATAATCAAGGACATTAGCAAGCTTCACATCCTTTCAGATGTTTCTGTGCCCAGCCTTTTTGATGTGCTTTGGATGACTGTAAAGTGGCTTGGGATTCCAGACATTGCAGAGTGGAAGGGCTGTATGCGTAGTCTCTGTGAGAAAGGTAGTCCTAAAATGAGTGCTATATTGCCTTTACATTTATAAATACACCTCCAAGTGACTACAACACAATATATACAGCTCTCAAGTATGCCCACAAGAGTGTCAGAAGCATGACATAACGACTTGGTTCGTCACTTTTGATCAGCCACTCTATATTAAAGCTAGAGAAATTGTGGCTTCATGTCCAAATGATCCTTTGTTGAGTTTAATAGTTGTTAGATTAGGTGGCTTTCACACACTTATGTCCTACTTGGGATGTATTGGACACATAATGGCAGGCAGTGGTCTTAAGAAGGCATTGTGCACCATATTTGCAGCTAACTCTGTTGACAAAATGATGACTGGGCATGCATCTGGCAGAGCTGTGCGAGGGCAACTGCTCGTTCAGACTGTTTTAGCCCAAATTATTCTAAAAAGTTTTGAAGCTTCAAATGAAGTCAAGGCTGAAATCCCTAAAGGATTGAGTTACCTAAAATATAAGGAATTGACCAATGATGTACTCAAGAGAAGTGCTCAACTTGCTTCACTCCAAGAAAAATTGAAAGATAATCTGGACTCATTAAAAGAAAATGGACCCACTGCTATTTTATGGGTGCAGTATTTTGACATGGTATCCAGTATGAAAAATTTCATAGCAGCTGAACGCTCAGGTGATTGGGAGTCTCACCTTGACTGTGTCCAGCAGATGATTGCCTTTTTTCATAGTAGTGAACACTTACAGTATGCCAAGTGTTCTCACATGTATCTACAGGGTATGAGGGCTCTTCACTCCACCCATCCATTTGGGTTTGAGACTTTTGCCAAGAACGGAAACTTTACAGTATCCAGATTAGACGACCCTGGGTGTGGGGTCTGGTCTGATATGATGATAGAACAGACTCATGCATTCTATGAAGAGCTCTGGTTGACTAACAAGGGGAAGGGGGATTACTGATTCTGTGCTGGCTAAGTGGGTTGGTGGGGCAGCAATAAGCACTTTCATTTGCTCTTCATTGGAGGATTTTGCAGGGTTGCAATTTTCAACTGGAGAACAGCATGTAGACTATCGTCAGTCACGACAAACCAGGGATGAAGCGGATAGGCTGAAGTTGTCTGATTCGTTCAGTCACCATTGCCCTTTTCCAAAATTACCTTCTGTGGTATCTCTTGCAATGTTGGAAACAGCAATGTAAATTGTCACAAAGCGTTGAAAGTGGGGAAGGCCACTATGGCAAAGGTCAGTGGGCAAAACTTTGGAGATGTGAAGCAGAATTGGAAAGAGAAAGTATTATCCTTTACTTATATGAGCTGTACGGTCAAAATCAATAATGTAATGGAAGTTGTTGATCCTCTCCTCATTTTCCAGAGAATTGCAATCACAAAAAAAAGTGATGAAGACTTAAAGGATCTGTTGAGATACGAATTGGCACCTTTCCCATTATCTCTCTTCAATGAAAACGGAATGAGGAAAACAAAAAAATCTGCCCTGTACGAATTTTTCCCAGTTGATGAAACGCCACTGGATCTCAAGGTAACGGCAAATGTGATTGACGGTGGCTTCCTTCTACATCGTGTTAAGTGGAATGTTGGATCCACTTTTTTCGATGTATGCAAGCAGTATATTAGTTATGTTAAAAATCACTATGGTAACAAGTGCACTGTTGTGTTCGATGACTACATTGAGACCATGAACAGCACTAAACAGGCTGAACAAAAACGAAGCAGTACCAATACATCTGTTGACATAAATTTTAATGAGACTCTGAAGGTGGCAGTTCAGCAACAATACTTCCTCACAAACAACAATAATAAATCAAAATTAATCATTATGCTATCTCAAAAAATGTCAATTGAAGGCATTGAAACAAGAACAGATGGTGGAGATGCTGACACAAGTATTGTGCTATGCGGAATCGAAAAATCTACTGAATATAACACGGTAATCATAGGAGAAGACATAGATTTACTTGTCATACTGATCGCATTGGCTCCATCGGAAACCGAGATGTGTCTTACGAAATCATTGAAGAGAAAGAAACAAAACATACTCATCCTTGGAGTTACAGAAACTGAGTACAATAAGTAATTAAGCATTTTTTTTTATACATATTAAAAGAATGCGACAACACCTTATGTGTATAAAAAGGGCAAAGCACAGTAAAAGAAAAATTCAACATTGCGTAACTTTTTTACGCTCCCTCGGAGTTCAGAGCTTCGTATTCTCAAAAACTGTAATTTTTCAAACATTTTAATGAGTTGCAGTAAGCGTTATTTTTTTAATTTTTTCGCACTTCAGGGGTAAAAATGTCTCCGGATTAATAAACTGATATTTATTTCGTGTAGTTAGTAGTTTTTAGTTACAGCCTGGCCTCTTTCGGACAAGAACAGAAGAGAAGACATATATACATATATATATATATATATATATATATATATATGAAAGAGCATATATATATATATATATATATATATATATATAGTATAAGAAAGTTATTTATATATATATATAGAGAAAGTATATAGTATATATATATATATATATATATAGTAGGGAGATATATAGCAGGAAAGAGGAGGAGAGAGTGGTATATATATATATAGTTAACGAAATCATCGAATGCATATTTTAATAATTAAGATATTCCATTCGTTTATATTTTGGGAAAGGATGGAGTTGGGCGTTGGAAGTCGGGGGTTGAGGGTAGGGGGTTTGGGGTTGGGGGTTGGGGGTGGGGTTGTCCAAGATTTCGAAAAATAATTTCGAATTTTGTTTGAACTGGAACAGTTGCTTTTCTATTTAGAGTAGATTTAAGAAGTGTTTGAAAAATCGTGCTCATTTTCCTCACCAATCATAAAAGCTAAATTTTTTAGTCGCTTGTGATTTTCATAATATATAATTAATTACTCTTTATAAAATTAAAACCTTCAATTAAACATTTTTCAATACAATTACAAAAAATTGAGAGATAAAAAAAAGAGAGGAAATAAATATACAAGTTAAAAGCAATTTTTTTGTATTTAATTAACCACGCATTTGAAAGGTAACATGCTAAAAAATTATTATTATTATTATTATTATTATTATTATTATTATTATTATTATTATTATTATTATTATTATTATTATTATTATTATTATTATTATATTATTATTATTATAATTATTATAATTATTATTATTATTATTATTATTATTATTATTATTATTATTATTATTATTATTATTATTATTATTATTATTATTATTATTATTATTATTATTATTCCATGTATAATTTTAGGCCTGGTACAACCACACCACTCAAATATAAGAAAGGAGAAGAGAGAGATGGGCAGTACCGCGGTACATGTATCGGGCGATACTTTTTGTACCGATACCGGTATCGCCCAACACTTTTTAAAAGTACCGATGTAACGGTATCGCCCAATCAAATTTTTGTGTACCGGTACCGAAAACATCGGTACTTTTATTCGGTACATTTTGACATTAGCAAAAACATAGAATGTTTTTTTTTTTTTTTTAATTTAATTTTTTTTTTTTAATAGATAAGTGTTTTTATAGATTTTATTAATATTCTGTTGTAAAACTTTGTTTTTAAATTATTATATGAAAAAAGTATGCCTCCAAATATCATATTTATAACTATGGACGAAATATCAATTATTGCATACACCAGTTGATTTACACTGATTTTCATGAAACTATAAGAAAAGTTGTAAATACCGTAGTGTAGTTTTAAAATAAATTTAGAAAATGAGCTCGAAAAAAGTTGTCTCCAAAAATTTCTCATACTTCATGACTAATACTGTCAGATGCTTCAATTTGTTAAAAAAAATTATATTGCCTATATATACTTTTGTTACTAAAGAATAAAAGATATATTTCTTATATTTCCAGCACTCAATGGTCGTAGGGCAAGGGGAGGGAAGCTCTGCAACCCAGTGTATCTACATTTAATGTTCCATGTGCCACATGCATTCATTTAGCATCTAAAGCTATAAATGCTATTTATTAATTAATGCTTCATACTTACTTATTTAAATTCAAAATGACCCATTCTTCCTATAACACAGTCAGAAACCATATATATATATATATATATATATATACATAGGAGTGAGCAGTATAGTAGTATATATACATATTACATATTACACCTTAGAGCATATAGCATATTGTTATTATTACATATATATATAATGTATATATATATATATATAGTGAGAGAAGAGAGAGAGAGAAAGAGAAAGAGAAAGAGTGGGGGGGGGGGGGGGGAAGGACAGCAATGGAGGGAATTAGAAACTTGTAGGAATAAATAGGGTCTCTGTATGCGAATTGCTCATGAACCTTCGAATTTTCAATAAAACCGTGGTTCCGATAATTAAATTGCATTTTATGGCAAAATTATTTAGGGTTCATATAGAATTCAAATGGCAGTTACCTCTCAATACACGCGGAAAAGGCCACGTTGCTGCCGTTGAGTGGCGCACGAAATCGCGTTTCACGATAAATGCGAAAACGGTTAAACACTCACCGATAACTGAACGAAGCACAATGAT
>JABUQX010084758.1:0-12619 GCA_015478945.1 Trachelipus rathkii | reverse complement strand
AAACCAGGAGGACGACGAGATATATCTTATTGATATCATATAATTTTTTTGTGCCCACTAGCTCATATATATATATAATATATATATATTTATATAGTATATATTATATATATATATATATATATATATATATATTAATATATATATAATATATTATATATATATTATATACTTATAATATATATAATATATATATATTATATCATATATATGTTTCTATCAATATCAACTGTCAATTATCCATCATATTACTATCTATATATGCTATCATTTTCTATATCCATAATACTTAATACTATCTGTATCATATCTATCTCTCCTATATATATATATACTATATCTTTACTTCTACTCATCTTCTCACTCTCATATAGTATATACTCACTTAACTCACTCTCTCTAATATATAAATAATATATATATATTTATATTATATAATATATATAATATATATATAATATATAATTTAATATTTATTTTATAATTATATTAATATATATATATTAATTATATATATATATATTATATATATATATATATATATACTATATATATTATATTAAATTATATATATATATATATATATATATTATATATAATAATAGTATATTTAATTTTATATTTATTTATATTTCTTATTTTTACTACATATATACACGTTATATATGTCACGTATATATACTACTATATATACATATATATATATAATATCCCAATAAGTATATCTTGGTAGGAGTGATAAAGAAGGTGAGAGATGATATATATATATATATATATATATATTATATATAATATATATATTATATATATATATATTATATATACTATTATTATATATATATATTATATATTATATATCTATAATATAATAATATATATATATATATATATATATATATATTAATATATATTTAATATATAATATTAATATATATATACTATATATATTATTATATTATATATATATTATATTTAATATATACATATATATATATTATATATATATATTAATATATATATATATATATTATATATATTATATATAATATTAATATCTAATATATATACACGGCTATATATATATAGTATTATATATATATATATATTAATATATATATTATATATTAATATATATATATATATATATATATTTATATATGATATATATATAATTTAATTATGATATATTATATATATATATTATTAATATATTATCATATATATGATAATATATATATATATATAATATATATATATTTATATATATATATTAATATATATATATATATATTATTCTATATCTCTAGCCCAGATATAATGACGATAGAAGTATAGGATAGATTAACGCTGTCATATGAGATAGTCATACATACAGCCTTCTAATATTCATACCTTATATCTACCCTATCAGTACACATCAAAGCGTTTTACTGCAAAGTAGCTATGTCACCGTTTCAATTATAACTTGCTTGATATGTCCACCTTTCATACTCTATATATAAACTAATGTTCTTAGTCTAAACTCAAGAGCCTGAGTATAAAACAGACCCAGATTTAGTAGCTATAGAATCATATGGACCTACCGTGATATATAGAGTAAATTTATAAATATATATACTATAATCTTTACACAATATATATTTATAGGTATATATTTTTCGTAGGGTATATATATAATTGGATAACAGAAAAGAGAACTTTTATAGATATAAAATATATTTTTTCCGACTATGAGAAGAAAATATAATACTAGAGATTTCGAGACTGGCCATCTCCTAATATATAGAAATGAAAAAAACATAGATAGATGAATGAATAATATTGTACAATTATTATAACTATGCAAATTCACAAATTTTACTTACATACTCATAGTATGGTGCTCTATTTACTGATATTAAGAGGATCCATAGAGGATTAATAATAATACTAATTTATTATAACGAAATATAAGGAGATATAGTAGTGAATTATTATATCTATATTGACGTAATCTAGTAAGGCGGTCTTTGTGAAGGTAGATGAAATTCTCACAGAGTGGAGCGTATAACATGCACACCTAACTATGCCCTTCAGGCTCGAGAGATAGCCACCATAAAAGAGATGCTATGTAAAATGTCGAGCATACGATCTGTATTTACACAGCCTAAGAACTATGAGAATAAATAAAGGTGTTGCAAGTCATATAATATAGAAGCACCGCTAGATTCATAATATATATACATACAAATCATACTAGAAATATAAAAAAATGACAAAGGATACTAGAGGCGAAAATCTAGAAGACTATACGCGTACTACAAATAGAAGTAAGGTATAGTTTAGTGACTTAATTAATAATATGTACGAAATGATCTCTGACTTTCTTCATAATCGTGTTCATACGATATCATAATAGTGTTGTATATATATAATTTAATAAATAATATAATAATATAATTAATATAATTATTTAATTATCTATTATATAATATATAAATTATTATAAAATATAATAAATCAATTAACTTCTTACTAAAACATGTATTCTTATTCCCGATTAAAGGAAAGGGTGGTTTATAAATAACAAATTTTACATAAATATAATTTTATAATAATAATACATATTATATATTATATATATGCTTTATATAGTTTAATAAAACACTATCTATATATTAGAATAAAAAACTAACTTTATATATAAATAATTTGTCTCATATTACTATATAGTTTATAACAGCTATAGTATATTTATATACAATATGATAAACAAGAAACATCACATATATTATTAGTTAGATTAAATTGTTATGAGAAACCTTTAATTCACTTATATATCGCAGAGTAAAAATATACATTATATTTTAGTTATATACAAAATTGAGCGTAATATTTTATATCTACTATAGATAATAATAATAGAATTTTTAAATTAGATATATTTTTGTATATAATATATATTTCAAAATAAATATTTGAGCAAATTCCTTATTGATCTTTATATAACTTAATTAATAGAAATAATCATTTATAAATAAATATGAGTATATAGTAATAAAATTAATTTACGTTACATACTATATCATACCTATACATATAATAATAAATAATTGATGATCACCCTATCTAGTAGTCATTATATACATTATATCAGTATCGTAATGATGATTTCGTCGAATGAGTGCTAATCAATTATGAGAGCGTACGCACACGAGCATACAATTTGCGTAACAAACATTGGCGAGATACACGACCATATATATGTCTCTACAATCAGTAGACCGAACTACGGTAGACATCTCAATTTCACTTCTACAATGGATACTTTTATACAAGATCTCGGCATTATTCTGGAAGATTTCGTGAGACATCTTTAATCACGGAAGTGTTTGTGAGACATTTCTAATCACAGAAGAGTTCGTAAAACATCTCTAATGACAGAGGAGTTCGTGAGACATCTATAATCACAGAAGAGTTAGTGAAACATATCTAATCACAGAAGAGTTCGTGATACATATCTAATCACAAAAGAGTTCGTGAGACATCTTTAATAACTGAAAGGTTCGTGAGAGTCTTTAATCACAGAAGAGTTCATGAGACATCTTTGATCACAGAAGAATTCGCTAGACATCTCTAATCAAAGAAGAGTTCGTGGGACATATCTAATCGCAGAAAGTTCGTGAGACACCTCTAATCCCAGAAGAGTTAGCCAGACCCGGGCGAGCCCCGATCAAATGAAGATTCCCCATCCGATCTAGACCAGATAAATCTCCAAAATTTTAAACAGGCTCCTATCGTGCCACAAATAAATGTTACGCCAACATTGAAGGAACAGTTTTTGGAACAGAGTTCGAGCCGACCAGCTGGAGCGGAGCCGAAAATAAAGCGAGATATAAATATTGAAAAAAGTCTAAAACATTACTCTCGCGGATGCGGTGGTGGTTTAATAACGGATAATGAAACATCGGCGAAGAACGAAGAAAAATATTTATAGCATATGAGTGAGAAAATATTAAATTACGTACACCATGTATATATGACTAAAATAGTAGATAATGATGTATTAGCTCGTATACACGACTCAGCTAATCGTATTACCACGCGAGTCCTTATCCGAGCGACACTGATATATACTCATTACTGATGATAGTGATCGTTCTCTCCAATATGAAAGAGATCATATGATAAGTATATATATTATACACGAGTCTACCCACTCATAGAGCGAGATAATTGCTCAGCTATAGATTATGATATTGTGCAATATATGCAAATTTATATTTAAACCTAATAATTGGTACTTTTACCTATATATATTTATATACTTTAATTTAATTATATATATATATATATTATATATATTTATATATATATATGATATTATATATTATATAATATATATTTGACTAAAATTACCACCATACTCACTGGCTCAATACGCCTATCACATTCAGAAGTCAGTAGCTGTCAATCAATTATATAACCTAGGAAAGCTACTAGTATTGTTGTATCAAGCCATAACCATAATACCACTCTAGTGATGTGCGCAGACTGTATGGGTTTTATTATAAAGAGAGTAGATCTATATACAGTGGTGAGAAATAAACAGAAGATGGGCAAATAGATATTTACACAAAGTAACAGAATGCTGGAAAGAAGGAGGTCACCACAACGAATCAAGAGTGACCTGGATTTTCAATGCTTACACGCTAAAATGCACATGGCGAGAGGCTTGGCACCTATCCTTATAGTATTGCGAGAGGTGCGTACGCAATGGAAAGTAGTGGAATGCGCAGTGGCCAACTGACCTACTTGAGCTATATACTACCATAGTTGATAGTAACTCATATATTATAGTATAAAATAGTAAGATTAGAGTTATAGCGTAACAACGTCACTATCGCTAGAGATAGATGAGTAGTCATGAGAGAGTTTAGAAAGGTAAGGGGATACAAGTATAATATATCATCTTAAGCTGTAGACCTACAATAACTCTGATGCTCATAGATAAGGTGGAATATATAGCGTCGGAGGACCATAATAACACCCACAACATAGATGTGAGTATTTATCAAATTAATTACAAACAACCACAATACAACAGGGACAAATAGTTATGTGGTTTGATCCTCTTTTATATATATCAGGACCAGCTAATGCAGTAAGAAAACGAAAATATATACTGTCTGCGAGAGCAATCCTTCATGATCTCAGTCACATACTACATCTCATCATTCTTCTTTGACACTCTTACTTGCAACTTCGCGTGTCGTTGATATGACTGTTCATTTACTACGTAATAATTCTCTGTGTATTAATTCGATCTAGAATAGCAAGATGTTTTATGTTTGTCAACCAGTGCTGAAACTCATTTCAGAAAGTCTGCATAAAAACACAGTAGACCTATCGCGAATAAGAAAAGACAAGTTTCAGCGGAGGATGTTGCTCTATGAGAGTGAGAGAGGAGCGTATTGATATTAAGTAGGTTGAGTTATTGTACAAAAGACGTTGAATAACATCTTAAGTGAGATTAGAACCAGCGGCGTGGAAAATCCCACAAGCGTATACGACAAGAGGAGATATATTACTAAAGCACTGAACTGAATTATGAGGCACACTTTTCTATGAAGCCAAGACCGGAGACAGCAGATCTCGTAGATATGAAGTTGGTATATGTATATTTGTTAGTAGTACGTGCAGTCGGCATACATTGGAGAAGGTCAAATGTATAGAAAGCTATCGCGCGAGAGGATGATGTATTTGATCCTAGAATATAAGTAAAGAATAAGCAGTGCATCTGTGAGATACAGACACAGTAATCCGTGGTATGAAGTGATAGCGCTTAAATCTCATCGAGATGAATTGGGTGAATTTCATTCCCCAAGCAAACGACACAATTAAACAGGAAGGAGGAAGAAGTCGCTCCATCAACGAGTGTTGATTTGGAGCGACTAGAGATAAAACCTGACAAGTGTAAGCAAAGAGAAAGAGCAAACACAAAGGAAGGGAGCTTAAGAGAGTAGCGACGCATGCCATAACTCGATCAAAAGCCTTTGATATATCGAGTGCCACCATCCAAGACTCCCCATATGTCCCTAAGGGCAGAAGACCATAAATCAGTAAAGATAGGATAGCTATGTCACCAGTTGAACCTGCGAGCGTCGAAAGCCTACTGCGATCATACTGAAAGAAGGGATGAGACTCCAGATGATCCAGGAAATGAAGTTTAAGAAAGTTTTTCAAAGATCTTAGATAGAATACAAGTGAGTGCTATAGGACGATATTTATATGGATCCAGAGCGGCTAGCCTTTTTTCGGAATAGGTTGCACATATGACGCGCTCCCAGCACTGAGTAAATGTACAAGTATTAAAGGCATAGAGAGTAGAGGTTGATCGAGGACAGGGGCCAGCTCGGAAGCACATTCCCCTCAGAACACGGGTAGGAATGCCATCGCCGGCCACTAGCCTTCCTGACACTCATAGATCTCGAATCACCATACAACTCCGATCACGCGTAAATCACGGGAACGAGGCAATAGGGAAACTGAGAGGAGAAGAAGCAGGAGAGGGATGCCCGGAATCGTCCGGGTAGAAATTAGAAGAAAAAAGGACGGCCGAAGAGATTAGCCACTTTTCAGTTTCAGTAGCAGAGTTAGCTACAGAACCGTAGATGCGAATAATGGAGAAAGGCTGATTACATAAGTTGTGTAGAGATTCAAAATGAATAATTCAAAGGGTTTTAAGGAAAAGTTATATATATATATATATATATATATATATATATATATATATATGTATATATATATATATGTAACATACTATATATAATATATATATATATAATATATATATATGTGTGTGTGTGTATATGGATATGGGTGTGTGTGTAGGTTTGTTTACGCGTGTGTGGTAAACACATACGGAGGTGTAAAAAAGGAGTTTCAGGTTATAGGAAGCCAGTATATGAGAAAGGAACACACATACGAAACTAAGTCACAAATTACGAACTGAGGAGTAATTTAAAAGGCAAAATATTATAAAAAAGTTAGATGGTATAACACATCTCAAGGAATTGAACTGTTTCGTTACTCAGGACGCAGGAATGAAGGGAAAAAGCCAAGGAAAAAGGAAAGATCCCGTAGAAGTATACGGTAAGGAAATAAATTAATAGTATTATTATTATTATTATTATTATTATTATTATTATTATTATTTGTTTTTACCGGTATGTTTGTTAGAATAATAGTGTGTAAGGAGCTCCGCAGAAGTGTGTATATATTAGGTTAGGGTTGATTTTAATTATTATTATTATTATTATTATTATTATTATTATTATTATTATTATTATTATTATTATTATTATTATTATTATTATTATTATTATTATTATTATTATTATTATTATTATTATTATTATTATTATTATTATTATTATTATGATGGTGATGATGATTATCAGTGTTATTTATTTATTTATTGATACCATTGGTGTAGGCAACAAATAATATTTGATCATTTTTATGATTGCAGGGGATCGAGCCTGGGATCGAATCTGTGATCGAATCTGGAGTCGACGTCAAGTCTGGAAACAAAGTCAAGTTTGAAAGTTACAACCGATTTTGAGGCCAAGGCGATAACTAATTTGCCGACTAAGGTTACGACCGAAGTTACGGGCCAAGGTTAAACCTTGATTTGGACACCAGAACTAATTGAGTTCCGGACTCAAATCAATCCGAAAGCTCACACAGGTTGTGAGTCGTTTCTGGAAAAATCATCCCCATCGCCGCACAAAGGTTACGGCTTTAGGACTCTCTGGTATATCAGTTTGATTCGTACACTCAGGACTTATATAAGGATATAACCTATTGACTGCCATAATAAGGTCAAGGTTAAAGTACAAAACTACGTAGTCATAAAAGGAGTAAAGGACATCTTCCAAAGGATTAACGTCCGAGCAGATAACGATATTTTGAAGGAAGTATTGTTTTGAGCTAAATTTAAATCACTTTAAAATTTACAAATAAAAGGAATATTGATTTATATTGTTCATGACATATTTTATTGATATATGACATTAATGTATTATATTTAGGATTAGGTTGGTAATAGGGTATTAATAGATTTGATTTCTCAGTTATAGGTAGCTAGGATTGATTAAAGTAAGACTTATTTATTCATATTTATTTATTATATATAAAAGAAAACCAAAACGTTGTTTCTCTCAACCTCTTTTTATTTCTTGTCTCACCATTTAGGAAAGGTCCCTGTAAAGAAACGGAACCTTGCCTCCAGCATAAAAGTATATCAGGTTCTTTGGTAGCTCGCTCATTTACCGACATTAAGAAACACGTTTATTACACTGGTGGCTCGAGAAAATTTACAGAGGACCAATCGCCGGTGGTGAACGGAAAGAGAGAAGGAGGAGGACAATAAAGGAATTAGTAAAGGTAAAGAATATTTTTTTCGGTTCTGTTTTGGTTAAAAAAAAAAGGGAAAAAGAAAAAAAAAATTTTTATATATATATATATATAGGGTATTTTTTTTTGTGACATAATTGAAAATTTCTTATTTTTCTTTTCAAATTAAGGGATAAATTGTCCTTTTGTAATAAGGTAAAGATAGTACTACTGAACAATAAGTTTTGTTGTTATTGTTTTTTGAATAGGAAAATTTAGTCAGATATCAAGGAAGTTTATAACAAAAAATTTTTTTTTTTTTGGGATATATTTTGTTGTCCGTAATCTTTTTCTTTTGTCCAGGTTTGCCGACATTTGTAAGGGAAGAGGAAGAAAGAAGATTATTTTTTTTTGGAATTTTTCACGGTTTACACAGTCGATTGTAGCAAAGGAGGAGTCCCGGATTATTAAGGATCTTATAAGGAAACATTAAGGAAATTTTTGTATATCTTTTGCTCAGGTTTTGAGTAATAAAAGAATTTTATATATATATATATATATATATATATATATATATATATTATATATAATATATTATATAATATATATATATATATATATATATATATATATATATATATATATATATATATATATATATATATATATATATATATAGGTTGTTTTTTTTGTGTTGGTTGTCATAACTCGTTTTTTCTTTCCTTTTTAAATGGGATCTTCAGATAAGGAGCAAGGTGATAGGGTCAATATGGAGGAGAGCAAACAGCCCACCAAAAAACTAAGTGCAATTGGGCACTTAGAAGGGTTCCAAGTTGCCATAGCAGAGGATGAAAATTTAGATGTTGATCGGATGATGACAGTATTAGAGGGAATATTTCAGATTTTGAAAAGTAGGAAAGGAACCACAAGTGCAGAGAAAGGACCTATAAACGCAGAACAGAATGCTGAGGTGAAAGAGGTTGTCAATACAGAACAGAAAGGTAACCCTAAGGAAACTGCTGCCATAAAAAATAGAGTGAGGATTGAGGAACAGGCTTACTAGAAATGGAAGCTGACCCGTGACCAAAGTATTAGGAAGAAGGATATACCAAAGAAGATACCACGGTATGAAACAGATGAAGAAAGCAGCTCAGATAAAGTAACAAGTGATCCATGTGATGTGCTAAATGAGCACAACAACAATAGGCCAAAGAGGAAGAATAAGAAAAGGAGAAGGAGAGCGGAAAGAAAATATACTGTTGACGAAAGCTCTACTACAGGAGAGGAATCCGAAGCTGAGAGTGAATTAGACCAAGGAGGGAAAAAATGGCTTAAAAGGTTAGTAGAGTTGGAAGAGTCAGGTGTGGAATACAAAAAGGCATTAATTAGAATGTTTATTGTCTGGGCTGGTGAAATGGTGGAGATAATGAAATCATTTAGGAGGACTAATGTTAAGGCTGTGAAACCTCTGAAATACGGAAAGGAAAAAGTTCAAAAGTTCGAGGCATTTATAGAGGACTATGAACGATATGCAAAGGAGCAGTTAGGTAAAGATAAAAGTCGTTGGGCATTGGAGCTGAGGAATTTCTTAGAAGGTCCGGTATTAAGGACATACTACAGTATTTACAGAGCCAAGGTTAAATACACCACTCTTGTTGCAAGGTTGAAAAGTTGGTGTAAGGAGGAAAAGGAAAGTAAGCAAATAGACTTACAAAAAGAGTTTTGGAGGATGGAAATGCGAAAAAATGAAAAAGTAGCTGAGTTTGCATTAAGGGTCAAAACCACTTATGAAGCGGCCACTAAGGAGGAAGACAGGGATAAACAGATATTAAAGAAACAATTTTTAAATTGTTTACCAAAAACTATGGCGAGGAGATTCAAAATAAGGATGGGAAGCAAGAAGGAAAGCGCTAAAGTAAGGTGGAAAGATATACTGAACTGGTCACAGGAGGAGGATCAATTAGACGACCAGGAGAAGGAATCAAAGGATGAGGGCATACCAATATGGGCCTCATTAAATGAAGAAGCCAACAAAAAAAGTACATATGCAGACAAAGTACGTTTTGGAAGGCCAGTATATCAATAGAATACAAATACAGGGGAATGTACCAGGCAGAATAATAAAAGATATGATAGTGAGGAAAAAAGGTGTTACTGGTGCAACAGGGTAGGACACTTTAAAAGAGTGTCGAAAATATAACGGATGGTGCTTAGGATGTGGAAGCAATAAACATCGGACAGGGGAATGTGGATCAAGAAGAGGTTTTAGACAACAGGAACAAAGTTACAGAAGACAGGATCAACAGGACATGGGCGGACAAGGGCAAAATATTGGAAGATCCTTTGAAAAAAAATTCTTCTTGTGTGAAGAAATAGGCCAGTGGAGGGAAACTTGTCCCTTAAAGGAAGAAATGGCAGAATGGATAAAGAGGAAGAAGACACAAGCAACTTCGGGAAACGAGGTAGCTCCGTTGGGACCGGGACCGAATCGGAGCGAACCTCCAAAATAAATCTTCCCAAAATTAACCCGGCCAACCAGGTGGCGTGCAAAGGGTATTCGAGGAGGATGATAAAGAACAAGAAACGTGGTAAAAGGATAAAAAATATATGGGACCTTTTGGAGTTAGCCATAGGTGAATTTCATCCAGACAATGAATACAGGGCCGAAACAATAATAGAGGACGAAATAGAAGAACCACCAACAAGTATCATATTTAGTGCACCTCCAAATAGAGTAAAAAGGAAGAGAAAGGACAGGACATAAACTAAGGAAACATGGGACCTTTTACAGTTGGATATAGGCAAACCAAGCCATAAAAGGGATACAGGAGCACAAACGGAGTATTTAGGAAAGGATAAGGCAACACAGACAGAGGCAGACCCTATGCCATCACCTATAGACACCAGTGATCTATTGGATTGGGTAGATTCAGCACCAGAGGATGTAAATTCAGATGAGGAATTTGATTTACAGAGGTTTGAAAGAGAGTTAAGGTTCCCTAATAACAGTTGTACCATAGGCATAACCATTTCAGATGCCACTGATGAAAAAGAAGAGGAGGTTCCAGGAAGTGTAACTTTGGTACATGATGAAGGTATACAGGTAAATAATTATGCTGAAGGTAATTTAAATATCCACTTTTATGATTCCAGATCCATTCAGGAGGAATTGAGAGAAGTTGGCGAGGATCCTGAACGGATGATGTTAACTGACGGATCGGAAGGACAGGGAGGAACCCGACAAGGAGTAGAGATTGGACATCGACCAATGACACGATCAAGGGGGTCGGCTCCAGATCTTCCGTATGTACAGCAAAGAGTATTGGAGTACGAAAGGAGGGCCGAGGAGAGAAGGGCATCTAGTGGAAACTAGGTAAGATCAGTACTCTTTTTTATATTATTATTGAATTTCTTTTTACTATTGTTTTCTCTTGTCGCTTCTTTTATGGGTTGCCTTCCCTTCTTTTTAAGATTGGGTCTCCAATCTTGAAGGGGTGAGTAGTGTCACGAGTCGGATGACTCGTGTCGTTAAATTAATAAACCTTCTAATTTTAGGAAGCAGATAACTATTTCTGAGCAGGAAAGGAAAACTCATTGACTCTTTGAAAATTCAGGTGAATAGTCGTGGTTGATATAAGCTTAAAAAAAGTGTTAAAGTTCCAAGGATTTTTCCACAGTAATTTGTGATTAACAACTTTGTAAAATTAAGAAGCATATTTGCCCCAAAAATTTGGTATGTATAGTAAATATAGAATAACATTTACGATAGGTTAAAATTTAAAAGGTGTGATAAGGTTTATGGTGCGCTGTTTAATTCAACTAAATAAATTCAAGTTTTGATTAGGATATAAAAGCGTTAAACGTAAATTGTTGGGAATTTGATACGTGCAAACTAAGTGACACTATTAAAATTGAAGGAATTAGGAAAAAGTATTGTAAATTTTATTTATAGGATTTTTTGGATAAACTGACAATGAGAATTATATTAGGAATAGCTATGATAGTTATGAAGGTTGAGGGTAAAACTAACGCAGTAACCTATAAGTGTTGATTCAAAATGAATAGTTCAAAGGGTTTTATGGAAAGTTATATATATATATATATATATATATATATATATATATATATATATATATATATATATATATATATATATATATATATATATATATATATATATTATATATATAATATATATATATATATATATTATATAGTATGATAATTTATCTCTCTTCCC
>JABUQX010084757.1:12500-15000 GCA_015478945.1 Trachelipus rathkii | reverse complement strand
ATATATATATATATATATATATATACGATATATATATATTACATTTTCTCTACAAAAAATATATATATCTATAAAAAAATATAAATTATTATATATATATTATATATATATATATATATATAATATATATATTAATTTTATATTATATTCTCTAATTATATATTAATCTGTTTTGAATAAAAATTATGTTTATATATGTTCAGGCTCATAGTTCAAACGAGGAAAATTAATTTTAATCTTTAAGGGATGAATCTAAAATAATGATTTGTATTCCTTTTAAAGGTAAAAAAATATAATAAATTATATTATCGTAACTGTACAGGCAGTTTTTCATTGTTCAAAAGAGGATTTTATATTAATTAAAATTTAGGAAGAGGAAGTGGACTGATGTCGCTTTTTCTGTATTTCTTACCTATAATTCTTAGGTCTTCTATAAAATAAACTTTTCTAAAGTTTTAAATTCTAAGTTAATAAAGATGTCCTTAACAAACATTTATTTCATCATACCCTCAAATTTTGTATCCAAGAATTAATCGATTTCATGACTGTATTGGAGAAGGAATTTCGATAACAGAAGGGGTGGGAAGTCCGAGCCCTGGATAGTGCGGGCCGGAGTCTGGAGCCAGAACAATTTTTAAAATGCCGGCTCCGGGAGCCTGGCAGCCCCGGTATGTAAATTTGGATGCCGCTTGAAGATTGTCTAATAATTGCTGGAGTCCGGTAGAGCCGCAGTCTGGAGCGGGAAATTTTAAAAATGCTTGAGCCGGGAGGGCGTGTGAGTCGGAGCCGGGTAATTTTAAAATGCTGGGAGCCGGGAGCCGGAAGTCGCGAGCCGCAAAAAAAATTCTGCTGGCTATAAAGCCCTGCTTATATTATTATTATTTCAGAAATTTTGCAATTTTTGGGCTTTTTAAGATATTTATTTTTACATATAATATAGACACACTAGGCAAAGGCTATGATAAAAAGTTTTCGCCCATTAGTGTTACAGAACTAGAATAACTGTAGTTACTGTTTACTAATATCATTATATGCTAAAATTTGTATTGCTTTAATAATATTTTGATAATAATTAAAATATTTAAATTAAAAAGGTGCTAAGTATATTAAATTTCACAAGCCCGGATAAAAAGAAAAGCTAAAGATTAATAATTTAAAAATGATATTGTTTCGGCTAAAACACCTAGGTATAAAGCTTTAATAAAAAAAAGACATTATTTATTTATATACCTTTTATATATTCTATCATTTTTTTTTTCTATCCTGCTTCCTTTCAGGTTTTTGTAAAAGGAGCTTTCACAGGAGCTTGGATAATGTTTGGGATATCATCTTTCGCAAGTGCTTTCATATAATTTATGCATTCGCTTGTCCTGTCATTAACCCTCATGAAGAGTTATGAAATGACCAAGAAAAAGCGTAAGGACATAAGAAGAGATTGATGATGATATGTCCCATATTTTAACTACTGTTCTCCAAGGCTTAATGATCATTTTATATCCTGTTATATCAAGAACTTATGAAGACGTAATCTAAAAAGTATGAGCTTCGAATTAGTAGTTAAGTTTTGAATTTTGTTTTGATAACTTATTATAATAAAGAGAAACTGCAGTGAAGGTAGAAATAACCCTTAACATGTATATATTTATAATAATATATGGATTATTATATAATCTATAATTCATAATATATATAAATTATAATTAATAGAACTTAGAGATATAAGATAGCATAAATAATACATAACTATAATACATTAGATAATAATAACTACATTAATAATCACAAAATAATAGATTAAAAATAATAATTAATAATAATATTAGTATTTACAATTATATTATTAATAATAATAATAATTAATCAGAGTATTATATACTATAATATATTATTTATATTAATAATATATGGAGGTGTCCATCAGATATGTAACATCTAATTTTGAGATCTTGATTATTGAATAACTTTTAATAATATAATAATAATAATAATAATAAATAATAATAATAATCATAACTAATAACAATAATTGAAATTGAAAAAATTGAATTGAATTGGAAAAATGCTTTTATTCAGAAACACAATTACATGTAATTATTATGTTTACATTATTAACAATATTTAAGTTTGTAGTAAATACAAAACTTACTAGTATACATTTCTGAAAAGGGGGCTATTAATTCGCACACACAATGTTTTGTTCCTAAGCCCAAAATAATGTCAATCTGAGTAAATTAAGTATTGGGTTTAAGGAATTTGGGCTTAATGTAATCCCAAAACGAATATTAATACAAATAGAATACGCATAATATTAGCAAAATAATAAGAATCAGTGTAATAATAATATCAATAAACTAATATTTATAAATATAAAGGGACAAGTTTACCAATGATGAAAATAATATTAACAGTAAATAGTACCAATAATAAAATAATATAATAATAATAATAATAATCAATAATAATAATAATAATATAATAATAATAATAAATAATAATATAA
>JABUQX010084757.1:0-10000 GCA_015478945.1 Trachelipus rathkii | reverse complement strand
TAATAATAATTATATAATAATACAAGATAACAATAATAATTAAATATTATACAGTAATAGATTGTTTAATAAAAACAGATAATATAGTAATAATAATCAGTTAAACTTAACTAAGTAATAGTATCCATACAATCATTCCATACAGTAATCCAACTCCTAAAAATATTTCACATATTAATACGACAGTAATACATAATATAATAATAATAATAATCAATAAATATAATTATATAAATAATAAATATATAATAATAATAATTAATAGTAAAATAATAATATTAATATATTAATAATAATAAAATAATAATAAAATAATAATAATCAATAAAATATATAATAATAATAATAATAATAATAATATAATTAATAATAATAATATAAAATAATAATAATAATAATAATAATAATATTACAATAATAATATAGGATAATAATAATAATAATATTAATATAAAATACATAATAATAAATAATAATAATAATAAATAATAATAAATAATAATATATAATAATAATAATAATATATATAATAATAATAATTCAATATTATAATAATTAATAATACTTATCTGTAGGAAATTTGAGCAATCGATTTTATGATTAAAATTATTGATCTTTCGTGTATTTTAGGTGCATTTGGGCAAATTTATAAATGTATTTAGCACAACAGAGTGTAATTTCTGCATTACCGTGCTTTGGTAGTCCTGTAAGAGGAGTTTTTTAAATTGGAATGTTTGTTCAAATGAGAGAGACGAGAGAGAGAGTAAGAAAGAGAGAGAGAGTGGAGAGAAGAGAGAGTGCAAGAGGGAGGGATGAGAGAGCGGTAAGATAAGAGAGAGAGAGAGAGTAAGAGAGAGATGAGAGAGAGAGAATAGGAGAGAGAGAGAGAGAGAGGAAGTTTCCTTTAACAGTTTGATTGTTTAGATGATTTGATCTTAAAACTCACAGGTGTTTTGTTATAGTATTACTCTGATGATTTCCTGGGAAAATTTCCCTTGTCAAATGAGATGTTAAAGAAGATTCTTTTAATAATATAATGAAGTATATAAATAATATAATTCATAAAATGTACTAAATAATATATTAAGAAATTCAATATATATAAATGATAATAATAATTATAATAAATAATAATTGTAATAGTATAAAATAGATAAATAAATAATATAAATTATTAATTAAATTGAATAGTATAACTTATTTAAATTATAAATTGTTATCATAATAATAATAAAATAAAATAATAATAATAATTTTACATTCATTAATAATAATAATAATAATAATAATAATAATAATAATAATAATAATAATAATCCATTTATAATCGATAATAATAATAATAATTAATTTTAATAATTAAACATTATTCATTAATAAAAGCAAAAAAAAATAATAATAATAATATAATATAATTTTTATGTTAATAATAATTTCTTAATATTGTTAATAATTAAAATAATAATAATAAATTATTATATAATATCAATAAATGATCATTAATAAAAATTAATATTTAAATCAATATTAGTAATAATATATTCATCATTATTATATTCCCAATATATCTGGCATAATATTATAAGGAGGTAACACTATTATACTAAAGGATAATACAGCTTATATTTACATCTTGTCACCCTGCCTATTGGAAATCGTTCTGGGAATTTAATAATATAGATAATCAATAAAGCTACATAGCTATAATAGTGAGGAGTATCCGATTTGGAGATAATTTAATTGTAAATAATGCATACATTTGTGGGAGATATATATAATAATGACTGCTCGCTTACACGGTAGGTATTTGGACAATACCGATGTTTCGATGCTAGAAATTATTCTCGATCCTTTCCATGGGGTGGGTTTACGGTATTATTTGGCGTTGCCGTTCGGAGAGATTATTGTATAAGCACACGACAGACGGTTGTATGGGGGGCGTCAATTTTTCCTGCTTGTACCCGGTTCACCGTGTATTCTTTTGTAACCAGTCCTGGCCTAGATGAGGAGTCTTTTTAAAATTGGACATAGGAGGTGGATTCTGTTCGAAAAGAGCTAAATAGAGAGCGAGAGACAGAGTAGAGGGCGGGAGAGAGAGAGAGAAGATTGAGAGAGTAGAAGAGAGCAGAGAGAGGTAAAGAGAGAGACGAGCGAGAGGAGAGGAGAGAGAGAGAGGAAGAGAGAGAGGAGACGAGAGCGAGAGAGGAAGAGACGAGGAGCGCGCCTCATTCTTCAGTTTGATTGCTTGACCATGTTGGATCTTATAAAACTCACAGGTGTTGTTATGTAATTTTTCTGTGTATTTCTTATATTAGGGAGAAGAATAAGATGTGTTCAAATAACTAATATGTTGTTAAGTCTTATTGTTTGAAAACAGAAACTTGTGATATGATTATATTTAATAATTTCCTTCATTTCCTCTGGTAGGAGCGTAATATGGTTTGTGCAATTGTTACGATTTTATATTGTCCTGTCTTGCTTTAAGCAAGTTGTTCCCAACTACCCATTGGCATGTAATTTTAGGTAAGGCGAATTAATGTGTTAAAGATATATATCATTCATTAATAATCTGTTATATAATGGGGTATAACTTTTGTTAATTTTAACCAATACATATATTGTAATCATTTGTAAATTGTTTTGCTTAAATGTTGTTTGTGTTTTATTAATTTTATTTAACTTTTCGTCAAATTTTTTCACACTCCATTTATTTTTTGCATTTATTTGGCAAGCGAAAGTCTGTCATTTTATTTTGTTATATTTTATTTACTATTTTACTTTCCCACTTTTCTTGTATGCCTTATTACTAATGTATGAAGCTTTTTTGCAATATTATGACAGTTGTTGTTATTTCCAAATTCAAATTCCCATGTCATGATATTTTTTGATAAAGTGCTATCAATTTTTTTTGAAAGTGGATTTCCGGTTTTGTTCATTAATTAAAAATAGCATATTATGGCATTTAATTATATAGGCAATATAGATAACATATTTTCGGATCTAATTTAAAATAGTATAATAGTCAATCTGGAAAGTCACGTCAATACAAAGGTTGGTCTTGTGGAAATTAAATTCCCATGCTTCATTTCGTGGTACATAAGAAAATAGTAATTGATCCTAAGCTGCGGAACCTTTGGGGTGGACACCCATCTAATCAGTTGTGTTGTGATCCGTGTTAAAGCAAGAAATGTATCATCGAAGTTGCAAGATTGAGTACTCATTGTCCTTCAGATTTTTTAAAGTCGCACGTAATTTTTCCATGACAGGTTGAAGCCAAGCTTATTTAGAATTTGAAGTATCGAGAATACATGGTCATACCTCTGTTCCATAATAACTTCGGTGAACATCTTGAAATATTAATTAGACTTATATTAATTTAAATACTATTATATTTTAGGGTGATATTACGTATTATATTATATACCTTACCTATACGGTATCATCAGGGTTAGGTCTACTATATATATATTATATAATATGCAAAAATGTATAGTGGTATATTATCCAAATTATTTAAATATTATATTATATTATAATATAAGTAGTTAAAAAATATATATTTTTTGGAAAATAATATATTTCGAAGAATATAGGATACCATAGTAGGGTAGATACTATAACTGAAATACTTCCCTTAAAACAATACCAATAAATATATTTCATCTAGACTTATAATCCAGTATTACTTTGGTTTTATTTACTCACTTATTTCATCATAAACTCCATATATTTATAATGTTACTTATCTAGTTATTAATATTACAGTCTATATCATGTGAGTGGTATTACGTTAATCTATTATTTATTACCTCTCATTTTTAATTATTCATCTTTGCTCATCTTGGATTTCATTTATGTGATGGTTTTTATTCATTAAAAAGTTATTAACCAAGAGTATATTATTCAACCTCTTTACACATATACTATTAAATTCCTTGAGATCTATTAATTAAATTCAATTTTATTATGTTTTACTACTACTATTTATTCTTAAGGTTATTATTATCTATTACTTATGTACCTTATTAGTTGATGGATTTATTCATTATCTAAGGATTTGATTGATTCCATTTATTTATTATTATTATTTATTATTATTATACTTATTATCATTACATTTTAATTTAACGATATCTCTCGCCCTCAGTTATTTAATTATTACTATATTTAGTATTCTTGTTCATTAACATTTTATTATCTTTTTTTAATTCAGTGAAGGACCGGAAAGAAGGGCGTGAACTCTGGGGACTCATCGGGATCAAGAGAACGCAAAAACGACGAGGATTCGACGTCCCGAGCCAAGAAACGTCTCTAAGACATAACACATACTGGGACATAAACTTCGATGGTCGATCTCATACTTTAATTCCTATACTTTATTTTAAGTAAGAAATTCTAACTTTTCTTTTAATAATACACGTTAAACACTCACACCATCCCTGCACACTCTACTTGACACACACAAAGAACTTCACACCCAACACAAACACACACGACACAACAAAAACACTATATATATATTAATATTATAACTTATCCTTTATATATTATATTATTACTTATATATTTATATTATATAACATATTTTTATATATATATAATATTATATATATTATATATTATATTATTTAATATTTATTATTATTTAATCTTATATTTACTATTATATATATATATATTATCTATTATTCTACTATATATATATATATTACTATATATATATTATATATATATATTATATATCATATTATATATATATATATATATATATATATACTATTATTTTAACTATATATATTATATATATTATATTATATATATACTATATTTATATATTTTCATTATATAATAATCTTATTATATTATATATCTATATCTATATATTTATACTATATATAAATATATTATATATATTATTTATTACTCTATACTTATATATTTTCACTATATTATATTTTTATATATTATATTTAGTATATGTAATACATATACTATACTATAGTAATATACGATATTCGAGGTATCTTATATATACTATACTATAATATTTATTAGATTTTGCATGTGCGACCATCTCCGTAAAAAATAAAAAAGACGAGGAGATAGTAGGGGATAAAAAATATTGAAAAAGTTTCTATGTTTTACTGGAATTATCAGAACCGGTAAAACAGGAACAATTTTCGCAAATGCATTCCTACTCGTAGGCTTTCAATTCGGTTGAAATAACAAAAGCCGCCAGGGTGGTTAGTTACCAGTTTGTATTCCACGGAATTTTTTTATATATGTGATACTTGGATGTTAACTGGTTTACTGCCGAGACTAAATTATCAAGTAATACTTCATTATAACACTTGGGTGCACAATATTGCATTTCTGTAATACGATTTTTAATATATATTAGGTTTCTATAGTCTAAGCATATTTCAAATAATATATCTATTAACTAGTACTTGGGTTCGTTCCACTATCTATACTATACTAGATACTAATCAACTTGAAGTCACTACTCATATATTATATGAGAACAGCCACTTAGGGTATTTTATTATGTTAGTATAATACTATACCCTCTAACCTCCTAGTACTCAGCCTACTGAGTCCCGTACTCAGGACAACCCATGTCACATAAATATCCAGCACTATACTGACACTACTTTAATATACGTAATTTCTACAGCCTATTTAGGGTAGTTAATGATAGATTGTATATAACTATATATATATATATCAATATATATATATATTATTTATATACTATATATCGCCTGACTTTACTAGTAGTATTCTTATAATCACATTTTATATATATCATAATATATAGCGTAACATACATAGATTCTATTGAGGGTTTATAGGTCCTGTTATATATATTATATAATATACCTACTCTCCGCCTGATACCTACACATGACACAGTATACTTATTAATAATATTTTCCCTTTATTGTTTATCTATTACCTATATTTATTATATATTACCTATATTTAATGTCTTTGATATAATTTGATAATCAATTGGCAAAGACTTATTGAAAAGCATCGTCAGAGGTTTTACTAATATATCTTTTAAATTATATTACTACTTATATTACCAATAATTAAATAATTGTTTATTTTTTATTTCCAATTATTTCAATATACATTAAATTGCCAATGACCTCAATATATTTAATATTATTCAGTCTCTATCTATATTTTATTATTATAATTATATATTATAAATTACTATATTCATAGTTCTTATTTATTTTCTATATTATATTTACTTCTAATATTCACTAACTACTATATTATATATATATTTATATTTATAAAATTATATATATTATTTATTTACTTTAATTATATATTCTTTATTTATAATCCTCACTACTTTGTACCTGAGTATCACTTGCCTTCTCGACACTATAAAGCCACTCATATATGATGTTCCCATGTATCATTTGTAATCATCTCCATCATGTGTCGAGCTACATTAGAGCACTTCTTTCGCCTGTTCATGTTTTTGGCCTCATACATGGCTTAAAAACAATCAGGATTGGTTTGCTTCACTTATGTATTGCAATTATACTTATTATTATTTTATTATTATTATTATTATTATTATTATTACTTATTATTATTATTAAATTATATATTATATATTAATTATATATGTAAATATATATTTTAAATTTATAAAATTTAGCTCAAAATAATGTGTAGATAAACCAGTTCTTTACTCATTAATGTGTTATATGGCCTTATTGAAAATTTTACTATTTATTTTTCATTTATTTTTTATTTATTGCACACTTATTTATTAACGCGTAATTTATTTTTTGGACTTTCCTGAAAATATATAAATAATTATGAATAGAGTTATAAAGTAAATAGTTTATAATCCTTAAGACATCAAAAAATACACACCACGCACATGAGAGGAGTGCGACAGTAAACCACAAACACGACGCACAACAAAACACACCCACACTTTACACACACCCATATATTAATAATAAGAAAAAATATATGTAGTAGTGATAGTAAGTTATAAGAGATTTATATATACTCTCACCAAAAATCTTTCAACAATGCTTTAATAGAAGGAAGTCGCTCAGTTTATACTAATTACATTACATATTAACATTGATAGTATATAACAAATAGCCAGCTTTTGCGGTTCTAGCAGAGTGACAAGATGAAATGCTAGGGCAGAGGTTTCATTTCTTTTCTCTCCACTTCACGAGTTGTTGTCAACCAACAATATCTGTAGTCCTCCAGAGGAGTTAATATCTCAAGGCGGAAAATTATGCGGGAGGGTCCCCTCGTTTTGCAATCTATTGCAAGGCGAAAAGTTTTCTGGCCTACACCTTGTAGGCGGAAGAGACATCGGCTCGTTCCCTGCAGAGTTGGAAGAGCTCAGCTTCTCGGGTGGTGGGTGCAAGCCGCAGAGCGGGATGGTCTACTTGCAAGGAGGAAGACCTAGGTCTTGCTAATTGCAAACCAGAGGGAGAGGCTGGAACGCAGGACGGGATCTTTCTATCAATGATAGGCTCGAATGGAAAGCTCAGCTTCTAAGTCTGTAAGACACAAAGACCGGGTGGAGGGCTACGACCGGGGGAGAGCCTCTTTAAAGGATGATGAAAACGAAAGCTCGGTCCTCTTTGTAAGCCAGTAAGGCGGGTGAGCCTGATAGACTGAAGGACCTCAATTCTGACAAGCTAGGAGAGAGAAGGTAAGCTGGGAGTCCTCTTGAACTTCCTATACTTATATAAGCTTCTTCTTGGCATTCTTCTATGCCTCTTCTGTGCTTTGCCTCGTTTCTATCTGTTCTCTTCGTGTCCTTCTCTATAATTCTTTTAAGTCATCCAGGTGTCTTCTACTTCTTGGATCCATCTTCAATTACTTCTTCTTCAAATGGTGGACCTTCTAGTTCTTCTTCTCCTCCTTTTAGAATCCGAAGTTCTTCGTCAAATTGGGTTACCACGCTAAAGGATCCAACAGGCTCTTTGTAGCTGTTAGAGGGCTTGACAGTCATCTCTGCTTCTTCTGTGCTTGTTATCTGCTACTCTGGTAGCTTGTACGTCTTTTATTTTAAGGTCTCCTCCTCTCTCCATCATCTTCATCTTCTCTCTACTCATCGAATCTCCAATTCTCTACGCTCTCTACCACGCAGTACACTGCTCCTCATATACAAAATTTATAATAAGACCTCGAAAAGTATATTAACTAAATCTATATACTTATATCGTGTATTATAGCTCTATAGTGCCATATCACCATCATTATTTATAAAAAATTCAATTAATATAGATATATATTTCTTATATTAACATATATATTATTATATATTATATTATATATATATACTTATATATTATAAGCACATCTACTAAATTCAGTAAGCACGGGAAATAGCAACTTTACAGAATTTAAAAGAATATTACCTCTTTGACGTCAGTAAAGCTATTTCTCTTATGATTATTTGCCCTGAATTTTGAGATAAAAATCGCAAAAATGCAATTCTTACACTGTTTAGTTAAAGTACACAATATTGACATAAACAAAAAACGTCCATATATTTATGGATCATTTAAGTTAACGTTCGACGTTCACATATAAATTTCCTGATTAATTTACTGTCTATAATCCATAGATTATTCTATTACAAAACAGCTTTCAACGTGCTTAGTTATTAGCAAGTTAATAGAAGCGATATAATATCTAATAGTACAAAGAGCCTTTCTATGGGAAATACTACTTATAATAACTTATATTAAACTTAACTTATATATATATGTTATATATCTAGTATATATATATAACATTAATTATATATATATATACTTATTCCCGATGTTCTGGCACTTGCAATTAAGAACAAGCAATCTAGTGTCACGTGATTAAACCAAATTGTAACGAAAAAGGAAACCTTGACAATATGTAAAGGCAAGTAACTGGGTTCACGTGACCTCATATAAAGATAAAGCAACCTGGGGTACGTGACCCATTATATAAAGTAACAAGCAAACTGGGGTAACGCGAAACCATTATAAGAAAAATGGGGTGGAAGTGACTCCAATGTAAGAACAAGAAAACTTACATATAAAGTAACAAGCGCCTGGGTCACGTTAACCCCAATTAATAAAGAACCAGCAACTGGGTCACCTAACCCCAATATGAAGAACAAGCAACTGGGGTAACGGTGACCATATAAAGAACAAGCAACTAGGGTTCACGAGAACACCATATAAAAACAAGCCACTGAAAATATAAGGAATCAAGACTGGGGTCAGGTGGCTCCTATATAAAGAACCAGAAACTTAGGGTCAATAACAATGAAGACCAGCAAATGGGGTACACGACTTACCCCAATAGCAAAGAACAAGCAACAGCAGTAGCCAAATTTAAAGACCCGAAAAGTACTAAATCCTTCGAGTTAGCATGGAATGTTACTTCCCTTAATATATATATTATTATATATATTATATATAATTTATTATTTATATCTTATATATAATTATATTATATATATAATATATAATCTATATTATTATATATATATATATATTATATATTATATATTATAATTATTATTATATTATATATATATATATTATAATTTTTTCATGTATCTGGCACTGCATTAAGAACAAGCAACTAGTGTCACGTGAAAACAATGTAAAGAAAAAGAAACTGACAATATGTAAAGCAAGTAAACTGGGTTCACGTGACCTCAATATATAGAAAAAGCAACTGGGGTTACGTGACCCCATTATAAAGAAGAAGCAACTGGGGTTACGTAACCCCATTATAAAGAACAAACAATTGGGGTGAGTGACTCCAAGTAAGAACAAGAACTTACAATATAAAAGAAAAGCAGCTGGGGTCAACGTAACCCAATATAAAAAACCAGCCAACTGGGTCACCTAAAACCATAGAAGAACAAGCAAACTGGGGTAACGTGACCCAATATAGACAAGCAATAGGGTCATGAGACCCCAAGTATAAAAAAACA
>JABUQX010084756.1:10000-11152 GCA_015478945.1 Trachelipus rathkii | reverse complement strand
GGGAACTTTCTAGGTAATTAACACCTATATCCGACGAGGGATCGAAACCCTATCCCCTTGTATGAGGCTTTTGCTTCTCTAAGAATTGCGCCATAATATATAATATATATATATAATATATTATATATATATAGATATATATATAATTATATATATATAAATTATTATATATATATATACATATATATATATATAAATATATATATATAGATATATATATATATATTTATTATAATATATACTATATAGTATATATATATATATATATACTATATTCAGTGGCGCTTTGAGGGTAGGCAGAGTAGGCAAAGCCTACTTGCCTTAGTGATTTATTAAAACTTTCACATTAATATATTATTAATTATATATAATATAATTATATATATATATAATATAATTTAAATTATTAATTTAATAATATATATATATATTATATATATAGAAATATAATTATTAAGATATATATATATTCTCCTCATTACCGTAGTTTACATATAATAATTGCTATGAATATTTCAACTATGCTTTCCCTTTTTAATACTTAGCGATCAGTGGCAATGTTACTTCTCTGAAGTTAAAAATAAATTCGTTCTTAAAGTTCTACGGCAACCTCTGTAATTGCATTCGTACTCAGTAGCATCAATTTAAAGAAACTAAAAAAAAATACCTGACAGCTAAAAAATCTCATTACATTTATCATTAACATAGCAAATGCAAACAGAATTTTATTATTATAAGTATATATTAATAATAATACATATATAATATATATATATATAATAATTAGAGTATTATTTATTTGAATTATATTTATTTATATAAATATTGATTTGCTACTATGTATGTATATATAATATATATATATAATTCTATATATAATTATATATACTATTATTATATATATATATAAAATATATATATAATATATATAATATAGTATATAAATATATTTATATACTAAATATATATATATTATATATATAATAATATATATAATAATTATATAAATATTCGATTAAAGATAGATATATAAATTAAAATAAGGAACATAATGGAGGTAAATAATTACTGCCTCTCGCGATGAAACCACGCATGTTGAAGAAAATAGGACAATCTCGATGCTTCGACTGAGCCTATCACCAACATAAAAAA
>JABUQX010084756.1:0-7500 GCA_015478945.1 Trachelipus rathkii | reverse complement strand
TGAGTTTTAAACATTATTAGATTTACTAATTCTTTTAGAAACTTTACAAATTTCAAATATATCAATCGGTTATACCTATCTGACATAACTAGTCAAAAATTATGTCCGAAAAAAAGGCTACAATAAGACCTAAAAATATAAAAATGATCAATACAGAAATAGGTTTTCAAACTAGACCCCCTACTTTTTGAAGCCAAAATCAAAATTTTCACATTTTTTATTTTATTATCAAATGATATAAAATCCTCCTGAAATCATGGATGTACATTAGTTTTTCAAAAATTGAATCGGGCTTAGACACAGAAAATTTATTTAGAGAGGTGTCGAACTAAAAATTTCAATCCAGTCAAAATTGTAATTCATGTCACAGACAAAAATGTTTTATTAAATATAGAAATCTAATTTTTTTCTCATATTCTCAAACCTCTAGATCATCTTCGATTATTACTCAGTCCAAAAAAATGGGCCTGAAACCGAGCGCAGCGGACGGACCGAGCGGAAGCCGGCAGCGATTCGAACCTAGCTAGCAGTTAATTTTTTTCTTTCATGACCCTACTTCTAAGATGAAAATATGCGAGAAGACGTGCTGAACAATTTCAAAATAGTCCAGATCGAAGTTAAAACTGCATCCAATTTTAAATTGGACGGTTTCAGAGCATGAGCCGGAGAATGATTTTAAAATGACGTATTAATGAATCGTGCCGAACAATTTCAATAGTGCAGAAAACCTTATTCGATCCGGCAGTGAAGCCGATTGACTTGAGCCGAACCGAGCCGGAAGCCGACCTGAGTAGGATTTTTTTTCTAAAAATATAATTTTTTAGGTGAAATTAATGCCGAAGACGTGCTGACACAATTTTCAAATAGTACAGAACCTTAGTCATATCGGAGCCGTAAGGTGAGTCGACGGACGCCGGTTCGAGTCCGGAGACCGGAGCCGTTAAAGGACGGGCCGGAGCCTGTCCGGAGCGAGCCGTTCCGGGCCTGAGGTATGAAATTTTTTCAAAAATATTTTGTTAGGTGAAACTAATGCAGGAGACCGTCTGAATAATTTACAAATAAGGCAGAATCCTTAGTCGGAGCCGTTGATGGGATGAGCAGGTTTACGGGAGCCGAAGTCAGAGCCGATGCCGTAGTTTGATTTTTTTCGAAAAATATTTTTTTATAGTCAGAAGAAGTGCTGAACAATTTCCAAATAGTGCAGAAACCTTAGTTAGATCCGGATCCGGCCGTATAAGATTTAGTATAAATTTTTTTTTAAGAACAAAAGTTTTTTTAGATGAAAATTTGTTGCCAGAAGGACGTGCTGAAGACAGTTTCAAGAGGCAAATCCTTAGTTGTTATCCGGAGTCGAGCCGGATTCCATATTTGGTCGAGTGTTGGCAGGTTAGCAACACTTTCTGCAATAAAAGTTTCTTCTTAAAAAGAATATTTTTCTGAAAAATTTAACTATTGCACCAATAGTATAATTTTTTATTAAGAAGAATATTTTTAGAAGAAAAATTTAATGCCAGAGTCGTACTAAACAATTTCAAATAGTGCAGAACTTATCAGACGGGACGAAGGTGAATCAGAGCGACCGGACCGACCGGATGCCGAGAGCGAAGCCTGGTAATGAATTTTTTTTCCACAAAAATATTTTTTTATGTGAAAATTTAATGCCAGAAGACGAAAAACAATTTTCAAATATGCAGAAACCTTAGTCAGTCCGATCCGGAATCCGATTCGAGACGGATCTGGTATAAATTTTTTAAGAAATAATTTTCTTAGATGTAAAATTTTATTGCCAGAAGATTTGCTGAACAATTTTCAAATAGTGGCAAATCTTAACGATCCGGATTTCGGTTGAACCGGAGCCGGATTCCAAAGTCGAGATGGAGTCGAAGTCAGGTTGATTTTATTCGAAAAAATATTCTTTTAGTTGAAAATTTTATTGATAGAAGACTTCTAACAATTTCAAATAGTTCAGAAACCTTAAGTCGGATCGGATTCCGATCCGGGACGGATTACTGGAGCCGGAGATCCATGAATCGAATTTTTTTAAAAAAAAATTTTTAGGTGAAACTTTAATTGCAAGAAGTGCTGAACATTTTCAAATAGTTCAGAACCTAGCAGATCCGGAGCCGACTAAGTGAAGTCGCAGCTCAGGAGTAGTAGAAGCCGCGTAACTGGAGTCAGAGCCAGCTGGTAGATATTTTCAAAATATATCTTTTAGGTTAAAATATGAATGCCAGGAAACTGCTGACAAATTTCAAATAGTGCAAAACCTTAGATCCGATCCGGTATCGATCCAGATTCGGAGCATAATCCTTATGTATTAAATTTTTTCAAGAGATAATTTTCTTAGATGAATAATTATATTACCAGAATTATACTGAACAATTTAAATAGATGCAGAATCCTTAATACCGTCCGGATTCGGAGTTCGGAGCGGAGTCGAAGTCGAAGCTGGCGTATGATTTTTTCGAAAAAATTTTTTTGTGAAAAAATTTATTGATAGAAGAAGTGCAAATTTCAATAGTGCAGAAACCTCTAGTCAGATCCAAGCTAGCGATGCGGAGCCGGAGGCTGGAGCGGAAGCCGGATCCTTGGTATTAACATTCTTTCAAAAAAATATACTTTAGGCAAAAAAATGTTGCCAGAAGACGGTTTGAACAATTTTCAATTAGACAAACTTATCGGATCGGGCGGATCCGAAGCCAAACGGAGCCCGGTCGCGGTAGAATTTTTTTAAGAAATATTTTTTTAAGTGAAAAATTATTTAAAGAATTATGGCTGAACAATTTTCAAATTGTAGAACATTTGATGGATCCGCATCCGGAGCAGGATCCGGAGTCGGATCCGAGCGGATCTTGTTATAAAAGTATTTTTCACGAAAATATTTATGATTGAAAAATGTATTGCAGAAGACTTGCGATCAATTTTCAAATAGTTCAAAACCTTAGTCGGATCCGGATCGGGTTCGGAACCAGGAGCCGGAGTTAGAGCCGGATCATGTTTAAAAAATTTTATTCAAAAATATTTTTTAAGATGAAATTTTTTTTGCCACGAAAACTGCTGAACAATTCAAATAGTGCAGGAACCGTTAGCTGGAATCCGATCCGAATTCGGGAACGGAGCCGGATTTCTGGTATTAATTTTTGTTCTATAAATCATTTTTTTTGAGTGAAAGTTAATTCAGAGACTGCTAAAAATTCTCAAAACAGTGCAGGAACTTTTATGATCCAGCCGCTGGACTGAGCAGGCCGAAGTATGAAACGGAACCGGATTCTGGGCATAGAATTTTTTCAAAAACAGATTTGAAGAGTGAAAAAATTTATTGCAAAAGAACTTCACAATTCTCAAACAGTGCAGAAACTATAGTCGGAGTTGGGCCGAGAGCGAGAGTAAAATAATTATCTATTTTTCTTTGGGTTGTAAAATAAATAAATCAAAGGCTTGAATTGATTCAATGAAAAAGAAATATATTATAATATATTATATATATATAATATATTTTATATTATATATATATATATATATATATATATATATATATAATAAGGGGAAGAAGTAGTTAGCTTCTGAAACGAGAAATTCTCCCAACTGGACATATGGATGTACTGAAACCTTCCACCGTAATCCAGCGCTCATTGATTCATCCCTTGGCTTAAATTCATTCTGAATTTCTGTCTTTAAACTTTATCTACAATTCTAAATTCTTTGACTAGTTAAAACTGAGCACACTCTCTCGCCTTCTCCTTTCCGTGAAATAATCATTCTTGGTGATTTCAATATTTATCATCGCAACTTCTTCTCTTCTACTTTTCAAGATACAGACTTTGAACTTTCCTGCTATTCCCTTGATCACGTGATGCAGCTCCCTACCTGTATTCCCAATCGTCTTGGAAATGAATTAATAAACTACACATTTTCTTAACTTCCATCATTTCTCCTTCACTATTATTATTATTATTATTATTATTATTATTATTATTATTATTATTATTATTATTATTATTATTATTATTATTATTATTATTATTATTATTATTATTATTATTATTTTTAAAGAAAATTACTATAATTATGATTAGTGATTATCTATTATTATTTATTAAAATTTTAATTATTAATATTGTTCTTTATTATTATTATTTATTATTATTATTATTATTATTATTATTATTATTATTATTATTATCATTATTATTATTATTATTATTATTATTTTTAAAGAAAAATTAATGTAGTTAGAATAGAAATTAACTATTTATGGGCATTTACAATCCAAATTATTAGTTTTTGAGTTTTATAGTTGAAATTATTAGTCTAGCCGTACATTAGCGACTTTTGTGTACGAAACTTGCTCGGAGTTTGACAAATATTAAGAATATGACCATGGTTTTCACAATGAAACATGGAAACATTTAATTTTTGTTTCAAAATCACTTCATACTCTTGTTACTTTACTTACTAATATTTATAACAACAAAGTTTACTAATAATCTGTTATAATAACTTACAATTAGAGAAAATTATAATCTATTTGGGTCTTACATTTGGATTGCTTTCAAGAGTTTTTCTCCTCAGGTGTTTTTTTTAATAAGTGACTCTGCCTGTAGTTTGTAGCACTTATTTAAAAAACTTAATAGATAGAGCCGATTTTCCATTTTGGGACCATTTATGCTAACGCGTGGATTTCCTATTGTGGGCCATTCTATTGTAGGACCATTTCTATTTTTGGATATTTCTATATCTGGATTTTCTATTTTGACACTTCATATTTTGGATTGCAATAAGTGCCATCCATCAAAACAAATCGGAAGAGGACCATATATGATAAGTTTAGTCTCCCTCATTTTTAGTATTTTGAATCAGTCACTATAATTCATGTTGACCAGTTGAACTCTCAATCGTAAAGGTACTTGTTACTCTCGTTGAATCATAGAATAAGGGCCCCCTACCGGGAATTTTAGAGGGAATAGATTATTGGATTGTATGTTTGAAAATTCGGCTTGATGCTAAAAAGCATATTTACTATTTTGTCCCTTGAGTGAAATAGTTGAGGAAAAAAGTAACTCTATTTTTTGATGTAGTTTACTTTCACAATAATATTATATAATTTTTATATCCGTACCTAAACTAGTTCCCTGCTAGGAAAAAATGTATACTAATTATTACAGTGTTAATTACTTAAAATGAGATTGAGTAATATTTTTAGTTTTAGGAAACCAAATCACACTGTTGAAGCTATAATAGTCTAAATCCTACTGTAATACCTCAGTAAATATTAAAAAGGGACACAAGTCACATCGTTAATGAAAACCAAGCATATTGAAAAGAAAAACGATGTCCTCTTTAATTGTGATTTAATTGTTACAAATAATAGAATATATTTTATAACAAAAAGAAAAATTGCTCTACAATACCTTGGTACAGAGTACAGACACAGCAAACTAAGAAAGGTTATGTGATAGTGAAAGATTGTTTACTAACCTAACAGCTTTTTGGCCAGTTCTTCACTGGTCCTGGATACTTCATCTATAATAACATCTTTATCCAAGTTATAAAACAAGTCTCTCTCTACATTCATGAAAAGAAGATTAGACATAAGGTCATGGCTTAAAGTAGATCTAAGTCGATTCTTAACTATTTTAAGTTTAGAAAATACCCTTTCACAGGTGACTTGTGTACAAGGTATGGTTAGTACAAACTTATAAGCTGCATATAGGTTGGTAAACAATCCATATTGTGAGAGTTCAAAAACAAAAAAAAAGGCGCATAAACACCGAAAACTTTGTTTATTGTCAGAGCAGTACCATAATGGTTTTCGTCTTCTTCAAATTCAAGATTCTACATCGCAAATTCACAGATTTCTTCAACCTTTATTTAGATTGTCTTGTTTTCTTTTATGTAAGTTTTTTTCAGCCCAAGGTTGTCACTTTCATACTAATCTGCAAACTGCTTAGTCTTATCAATAACTGACTTCTTTCAACTTTACAAAGTTTAGAAATATTACAAAGAACTTCCGTTGGAAAACTATCAAGCATTACGATTTCATTAAATTTCTTTGGGTCTAACCAGGAACAATCTTCTAAAATTTCTTTGTATGGACTAAATCTTTCTTCGATACTTGTCTTGGCGCGATCTAAAACACTGACTAAGATCAATTTATAGCTTTGAGCAGTTGAGATTCCAGGAGCTTCATCTATTGATTTTTCACCATTACCTTTTTCTTTGAAGTTCTTTTTTCCTTGAAATCTAATTCTACTTCTACATCAATACTGTTATCTTCTAATTTGCTATTAGCTGTACTTGTATAATATTTTGTTTTTGAATACAGAGCCTGAAAGTGTTTATCACTCCTTTTATATCCTACTTGTTGAATGTTGAAGCAGCTTCTCTACCAAGTTCCAGGCTGTAGAATAGTCAATGGTTTTCCTTTGTAAATATTTTGAAATGGGAGATATAACAAGAAATAATCTAATAAAACAATAGACATAAATAGGTTTTCAAATTTGCACCATTGACTGATTAAATTTCTTGCCATGAATTTAGATTTGCTTTTTATATTTCTTTTAAAAAGGTAATAAAATTGAATAGTTTCTCTGCGTTTACGCTTTCTCAATTCTTAAAAATCCCTCATCGATAATTGAAGACAAGAGCTTTATGTTTACTTCCACCAACTTGGGCTCCTATTTTTGCACTGTGCATTTTTCATCGTGCAAATATGTTTTTCTCTTTGTTTCCCTCTCACCATACGGCCAATCTTTTATAGGACGAGCTTAGAAAACCAGCTGATCCTTCCGCCATCACTAAGTTTCTGCTTGGAGCACAGTTACTTGTTGAAATCCGACTACTACCACAGTTCCAGCATGTTTTGTCCGCCATACAGTGAAGTGTAATACAGATCTTCATTTTCCATTTTGAACTGAGCTTGTAGACCGTTAAAACAACCTTTCATATTGTTAGCTCCGTCAAATGAACAAGCAATAATATTTGATGGTGCAATGCACACTGGCTATTCTGGTTTTATAAGCTCGTACAAAGCCATCCAGATGAATGCATCGACTACTGTTATTTTTAAAAGTCTTTCATATATCTTTCCTTGAAAGACAAAGCGGACGCAAACCGCCAACTGGTCCATAACAGCTACATCGTGAGTACTATCTACCATCACGCTGAATATTATGCTATCATTAAGGTCTTTCAAATGATATCACGGAACATCGAATCAATTATTTATGTAGCTTGTTAATAAAGGTTTTTGACAAAAAAGTCAACAAAGAGCCTCGTCTAGTCGGTCTTTTAGTTAACTTTCAATTGGCTTTCGACATGATTTTTTAAAATCACATCATAATTTGCAACCAACTATGACCAGTTCGAGAAAATTACCATAATTATCTGTAGAGTCAGGCGTATAAGCCCATCTGCTTTATCCCCTCTGTACGCAATGCTTTGTTTTAATAAACAAAAAACTATAACAATTAAACGTTGAAAAACCAAACTTCTGGTGTG
>JABUQX010084755.1:0-21823 GCA_015478945.1 Trachelipus rathkii | reverse complement strand
GACCAATAATACATCAAATAAATTCTGATAATTTCCAAAGAATGATAAAAATTATAAATAAAAGAATAGCACAACGGCAATCATATAGGGACAAAACATTTAAAAGAGCAATAAACACAAAAAAATACATCTATAAGCTTAATGGAAAATTATTCAATTTACACAAAAGTCCACACAGGATCATTCGGCCAGAGCAAATTGAAAAATATCTATCTATCACTAAAAGAGTCAAACATCTACTTCTAAATTGAGAATTATATTATTCAATACATATACCTGAATAAGAATTCTTTACTATGACTCTGAAAGCAATATTTCACGGTAAACTTTTCTAATCTGAGAGAGTCAGAAAGATTTTGGAAGTAGTAACTGACATTTATAAAATCATCTATAAAATCCTTCATTTTGCTTGTAAAGTAATGGAGAAGCTGTTGTGTAAGATAAGTGTGATTTTCAAAGGTTAATAGTATCAGCACTTAATTTAACTAATTCCAGTAATATATTACGTCAGTGCACGTAGACAACATATTACCAAAGAAGAGTGTACCGTAATTTAAGAAATCATTTTTGCTTTCTGTGATAAGAGCTATGCTCTCCGGAGGAGAAGCATGGATTATCAGACTCAACTTTGACGGGAAGAATGTACCTCGTCGCGGGCAAAAAATCCGAACAGCTGAAGAAGAGTACACTTTATATGATAGAATCATCCATTTTTTTTTTCTATTCTCAATCATGATATAAAGTACTTCTGAAAATCAAATACAAAATATTATTTACTCAATGGACTCTTTCTAACATATGTAATTTGCTGTTGAGTGCTACTTTTTAAAATGAAGAAAGAGATAAGCTATAAGGAAAAAGAAGTCAATAGAGATAGAACAAAAGATGAAATTTAAAAGAGATTTAGGCAACTGTATCAACAATACTGATACTATTTGATAACAGTTTAGATCTCAAAATGACACTCTATTGAGTTAAAAAAAAATGTAAAGATAGAATCATATACAGCGTGGACGATCCCTAAAAAACACGAATCAGGATTGATAAAAAGGATCGGAGTATAGAAACTAACACTGAAGAATTATATCTTTCCGCAATACGAACAAATTAATAATTTAAGATACCAGGAAACAGAGTAAAAAACCATAAGAGGGCAATTGTAAATGTCACGTAAAATATATGAAATTATATTATTGAAAAATTAATGAGAATAAAAAATTAGCTACAATATCTGACACAATTCAAAAATCTTAATATTAAATAAAAATGTCTTCGAATAATTAACATACTAATTGAAATAATCTTGAAAAGGATACTATGAAGATCAATGTAATGGTACCATAAGTATAAGAGTATTTCGTGAAGGACAAAATAGAACTGAGATTCAAAATCATTCACTTTAATGACAAACTGTTTGGAAAGAAAAACACACAAGCTTTCTCTCTCTATTATTTGAATATTATTTAAGTCTCCTTCGTATATAAAATAAATCGAAAATCATAATGAATTATATTTCAATAATTATAACACGTGAAATACAGATTAAAAAAATGTACTTAAAGCATCTCCATATTAAATTTATTAGCCAATCATTGCCTATATGAGGAACCATTTGAGAAGCATTTGAACATGGATAACAATTATATTTTATTTATAAAAAAAAGACAAGAAAACTACTGGGAACTGGCAAAATAAAGAGACATGGAAATATCAAAAATACTAAGTATAGCAAAAAAAAGAGTAGACAGATAAAAATATACGTAGCTATAAGACACCGAACTTTTAATCATACTGGACAAAAATGAGCTCCAGATGGAGCCAGAATAATAACAGAAAAAAATTGTCGTAGAAAACACGAATTAAAATCTGTGTTTAATGAGCGTCTGTTGAGGGTTCAAACTTAACAGTATGTTTAAAGATAACCCAGCTTATCTATGTGTTATCAGAATAATAAAAAAAACAATTAAAGACTATAATGCTCACATGTGTTATATTGATAACGACGTTAATTTATTATGATCTAATCGAGAAGAGAGGAAAATATTAATAATAATATTCGACGATGAATACTCTCGTACCGCGTCGCGCTCGCAATTATTATCGACGGTAAGAAAACCGTTTTTAAATAACGATGAGAATTGCTTAAAGGATCCCTCGCGGGAAAAGCGTCGTGGGAACTAACGACGTATACGGCGACTAGGCGACCTTTCTTCGGAAGAAAGATTCCTTATACTTTTAAAATCTTTAAACCACTGTCTAAGCCTTCGGCACGTGTATTTTGTAAAGATGCACTAGAAAGAAATTTCAGCAGAAGAAGATCTTAGGAAAAGATCCCCCCTGGGTGTAACATTGGAGCCTCTCGAAGAGGTGCACCTGAGTTCCCAACAGTGGGTGACCCTGAAAGGGTCCTTCTGTGAAAGGGTGTGTTGTCTCGTAGAGGAGTACCAGAAGTTTCCTTTATTAATATTAAATAAAATTATCCCCTATCTAAGAGGAAGTATCTCATGAGAAGTACCCCCTACCAACAGGTAAAAAAGTCCGCATTAAATTCCTTGTATCGCCGAGGAATTAAACGGCACAGAGTGAGGGAAGAGGTTCCATCAGAGATCTGCCATTCTCCTAAAATAAAATAATATTGCTAAATTAGATAAGAATAATTGACTTGACAATGATTCCTCTAAATATTTAACCTGATGAACTACTGAATTGTAGCCGAGTGTAATGATATGGAACAAGGCAGCCCCTTAAACAATGTAATTGGACAAGTATCGTAGGTGTTCTGGTTATCCGAAGATTTTTACGCATGCAATATAAAAGATCGTATAGCACTTATGACTAACGGTATATCACGCCTCACTTTCCTTCCCAAGTCATTACACACATGCACTATTCAGACTTAGCGTTATTTTAAACATAGGCAACATCTTTTAAACACCAATCTGTCCCAATCAGATACATCTTGAGAAAAATGAGGAAGAGTCATTCAATATACTTGGAGCGTGCAAGATTAAATTTGCCCATTATAGATTATATAATATAAACAAATCGATAGATAAGAACCAATAAAACTTCAATATTTGGACCCGATTAGATCTTAAAATCTAAAAGACACAAGGAAGTTAACAAAAATGGTAAATGTATCTTACCTTCTTAAGTGGAGAAAGCCACTCATGCATAGTTTCTGTTAAAAAAGAAAAAAAATAGACACAATATATACACACGAAAAAAACAAAAAAATGTCACGGAAAATAGTCAATCATGGCATCTGTATTACATAACCGGTATGCATTATTAGTGAGTCTAATATGTATAGGTAAACATATGCTATTCCCTTTCTTCTAGTAGAAGAAGTGGAAGATATATATTAGTAGAGTTAGGGACAGAAAGTCATCGTCTTGCAAAAGAGCAGAGCCGATTTCTGTAGGGAAAATAGTAGTAGGAAAGGTCCGAGAAGAATCACGTTAAAATTCTGAAAAAGAATTAATTAAGAATTAAAAAATCTTCGGTAAGCAGAAAAAATTCGGGATCAGAGACAGAAACTAAACATACAAATGGGATAAAAAAGAGAAGAGAGGTCAAACCACAAGGAAAGGAGAACTCCTCATTCAATATATCATACTGAGATAATATGACTGATATTTATAATCTTTCTGGTGATATATAAACGAGGGCGGAGTGATCATAGTTTTTCCGAAGGAATCCTATTTTCATGCACATCTTCCTTCATTAGCGTTTATATTTATTCAGATATCTATAATTATTATAATTATTATAGAAATAAAAAAGAACTAAAATAAGGACAGGTTATTATAGAAGCGGTCAATATTCCTTGAGGCTGCATGCGTGTAGTATAGATAAAGATGGCAAAGATAAGCAGAAAATATAAAAAATTTAAGGAATGCATTAGAGAGAATCTGAGAAAGCATTGAAGAGAGCGAAAGCAATTAAAAGTAGGAGTTGAAACGTATGGTCTATAAGAAAGAACGAAGAAAGACTGAAGAGAGAAGCCCGAGAGAAAAAACATTATGACACTAACTGAGTTACCTACATTTTCATAGCTCCCTTCTTCCACCATAATACCTAATTAATACTATTCTTCTATTCCAGAATATATTACCAATTCAAACCCATCCTCCCTGTGTCTGCTAGTGCACACTGAAATTCTCTCAGATATTCACCTCCATCAGGAGATAAATTTTGACCCTTTTTTGAACTCGTTACTCTGATAATTCCAGGAAGAACCTCTACACGCGTTCTTAGCGTCCCTCTAGGAATGAAAATACCACCAATGCAGTCGAGCAGTAATGTCTATACGACACTCGTCAGATTTTATTGACCACACGAAACCCAGAGAAAAAAAAAAAAAACAAAAACAGGAATTCCACGAAAAAAAAAAAGAATGTTCAGCATCAATCACACACCAACATATACAAAAAGCTATACCATCCAAAAAAGATAGGTGATCTAACGAGTGTTCATCTAACACCTATAATATAACATTCTCAGAACATTGCGATACTGACTCAATCATTAACTATGAAGAGATTTATTTCCGAAAAGGTCGTAGAATAATGTCGATGCTGAAGAACTTGCAAGTGTCGTAAGGCGCCTCTGGAACTACTGGTGTACAAAAAGGAGAAAGCGTGTTTCGCAACATGATCCCTACCTTGAAGAAAGAGGCTTGACCGCAGAAAAAAGTGAGAAGGTTAAATTCGATTTTGAATGTTTTTGCCTAACAATATTACTGAATCTCAAATATTAGAATAAGAGAGTGACAAGATCAAACTCTTGACGTACAAATAAGTTTAACCTCCTAAATTAACTTTCACTAGGGGATAAGAAACATGAAGGGAGAGATATATTAGAGGAACTACTATTTGTAGAGATAGACACTCTTTCACTTATAGAAAGGCACCCACTCCCTCCATGACTTCCTAGAATTTACGAATATAACATTTAACTGTCACTTTTTAATTCTGTTCTGACAAAGCTTTCTCTCCATGTGTTGAGCACATAGAACTGTCTACTCCAACTCCTAGTATACCCTTGTTGATATAAATTTCAGTGGCCCTATAATAGCGTATTAGAAAGCGCGTACTGTTTATTTGATTCCATATAGTGGATATAGTTTTGAGTCTCTCTCATGACGTTGCTATTACAAAGTATCTAAATAAGTTGACTTCGGACGTAGAGCAGGATCAAAATATTATATAAAAATTAACGCTTTCTTGCGCATAAATAACTGATTTCCATTGATTTTGCGAATCCCTTTCAGTTCTTACATAACGATCATTCACTTTAATTCTCTCACTATAATAGACCCTTATGTCCCTTGGTTCGACATGAGGCATATATGTCCTAGTTTGACGAATAAAGCAGATAAGCTAAATAACTATTATTCAGTGGGCCGTGCTATCGCTAGTAGTACTATTACTTTCTACCATCTAGCTTGTTTAAAAATATCCTCCATGGCACTTTAGAATAAAGCTCAACTTTACCTCACCGATACACCATGTTATAAAAAAATAAAAACATACCCATATTATATAGAGTCTAATACACCTTATCTAAGTGACGTCATATATATAATAATAAGGAACGGATATATAATATATGATGTACCAAATACGATATTTTATATTTAAAACCATAGGTTGAATGTGTTTATTAGCTATACGGGGGTTCGGTATCATCACATTTTCATGGTGTAGGTCCATGAATAGGTTGTTTATTAGGTGCAGTAGGACCTGTGATTGTGGAAGGGATTGAGATATAATATTAGTATATAAGTACAAGTAAGGGTATATAACTGTAATTTTAGCTGTTGGTTTCTGATAAGGTACTCGATTAACGTGCCGGGCATACCTAAGTAAGCTTTGATAAAAATGAATAGAAAGAAACATTGATACAGATAACCAAGGCATGACACAAGCTTGGAATCATCCTACAAAAGTATATTATAATACACTCTTGTAGGGTTGGCCTACATGTAATATATATAATAATTTAGTAGGGTATATAAGCCCTACAGTATATACATGCTTTGTATATCAGACTATATATTATATATATACTAATATATAATTTATAAATGTTATATTACTAGTGATACATGGAATATATCACCACAGTTCAATTTAAAATCTTAAGGTAAGGTAAAGCTGAATATAGTATATTAATGTATTACTAACTTGCGAAAGGAAATACCACCATGCTCCTTCAAGGAATAGCTTGTGAGAGAGCACCATCAATACGTGATCCTGTCGATATGTATAATATTAAGAACTCGGTACTCCTCACTATGAAAGTTAAGATAGGGTTAATTGACAGCTATGATATAAGTAGTATGTATATTATTATATATAATGGTTAAGTTATATAGGAGTAGTTAGTATATACATACTATATTCGTATGATCTCTAATGGGTTATAGTAATGCCAATTCATAATGAATGATTCATTGTGAAAGTATAAATAAAATAAAAAAAATATAATATATATATATAATATATATTAAATGTATATATATTATATATTATATATTTATATATATATATATAATATAATTAAATTATATTATATATTAGAGTATTCATTAATTATATTTATAGTATTATATATAATATATTATAATAATATATATTAGTATATATATATAAATATATTTATTCTCCTTTCCTGCCTCCGTAATTAGAAAATTAATCTCTACCACTAATATATATAACATTAGAGAATATAATATGATTAATAAATATATCATATAATTTTTTTTGCGCGAAAATCATATTTTATTATAATAATTGTATTCTACTTCTCATTATTATTATTGTATATAATTAAAATATTTTAATAATTATATATTATATATATTATATTTAATATATATAGGTTAGGTAAAAAGGTTAAAACAGGTATTACTCTAATGTATACTATCACATATATATAGCATCCTTAACATATTATTATATATATATATATGTATGAATAAATAATTGGAGGTTGGAGAAATAAAGAATAAGAATGATAATCCTTATAGAAAAAAGTACTCCATATTAATACTACTATATATATATAGATAAATATAATATAAGATTTATACAATTTATCAATGCGTCAGTATCTACTTTTCCGTAGCTAGGTAAAGAGTGAGAGAATGATGTAAGAATGAGCAAAATTAGCGAGAAAAAGAAGAGAGAGAAGGAAAAGAAAATTGCCATATATACTATATACATTATAAATAGGATATATATATATAGGATTTTGTATATATATATATAGAAAAGATACAATAATATACAGTAAAGAATGAATAAATATAATATTACATCGTATAAATATATATAATAATATAATATATATATATATATTATAATATTAATTAATATTATATAATATAATATATATTTATAATATAATATAGCAAATTATTGGAAATAAATTATAGAAACATTACTAAAAATTTCATAAGAACATATATAATGAATATATTGTAAATACAACAATAAAATACATATACATATATACTTTACACTTGCATGAGAAAGAAATACTTATATAATAAAATAAACACTGAGAACGCAAAAGAAAAAACTTAAGAAGTAAAAAAGATTTAACAAGTTCTCAAATTTTGTGTCTCAATTCTGCTGTCCATCAGCAGAAAATGAACATCGCACGTTTGCAATTCTCGTGAATTCATTGAAATCATTTGGAATCATTTATAATTTAAATAATAATTTAATATCATTACCATTTTCTTTGAATTAATTTAATAAAAAGAAGCTATTATTATGTTAAGAATATGAGTTAGGCTTGTTGGTTGCTTGAATTATTGAGTAGATACGGTTTGTTGGATTGGTTGACCAGCAAGTTGAGCTCTTTCTTATAAGCCTAGTTTTACAGCATGTGTTATGATTAAATATAATATTAGCCATGCCTTTAAAAAAGGGAGGGTCCAAATAATCTATATATTAGTATTAAGCGGTGTCTATTTTAATTAATCATTTATAAAACCATAAATTTGTATTAATAAATTATAGAATATAATTAGAGATATGATTTGGAATGTTGGAGTATCTATTTTGCTTATCTCTATATTTGTGTTTATGGGCATTGAGCTACTGTAACCTCATGTTCTCCTTGGAGCTCTAACCCCGTTAGAAAAGCCGGCCGGAGCTCCTGTAGTACTATGAGAAGATATTATCACTGTCCCGCCTACCCCTCCTAACCCTCATCTTGTAAAATAGCGTATATACTGGTATTAGTTTAGTTGTAGCGATCTTTCCGAAGGAAAGGTGTGGCTTTATACTTTCATATTGGCGGTCATCATGGTAGTGATGATGGTAGTGATGGTGACGTAGTCGGAGTAGTTACTTTTACGAATGGAACCTCGTACAACAACTCTCTCTCTCTACTCTCTCATTCCATGTAGTCAGTAGAAATCATTTGTAAATCATGTATATTTAATTATAATATAATTTATATCTACTAATCAATAGTGGATATATAATTTCTATAGATTGACTATATATATACAAACGAACTTACTTAACTACTTGAGCGTAGTTTTATTTTTATGGAATGAAAAATTTATTAAACAATGGGTAATAATCAGGTTATTAGCTTGCTATGGGAAAAAGTCTAGTTAGATTTGAACTTTCATAGATGCGGGCACAGATACAGACCTTCAACATTTTATATAAAATGCTTTAAACAATAGAAAATATGAAAACTTTAATGACAAAAGGTATTTTGTGAGGTGACAACAATTCTGGTCTGGTAAAATTTTTTTAAATACTAATACTATGAAGAAACAGAAATGTCCCGAGGAGACAACTTTTGCCTTTGCCGTGTTCAACGAGTTTTCAGGGAGTGTAATGATCATGAACTCCTAGTGCATCCATCATTCATTTTCTCCAATATCTAACCATTTAAGAATAAAATAAACATTAATAATTGAAAATTATAAGGGCAAGTTATATTTAAAAAATAAAACTTTCACTACATTTTCACCATTAAGTCTATTACGCTTTTCCTCATTTATTATATAATAGCTCCACTTAAAAAAAAAATATTTGCCCAAGACACTCCTGGGCGAATAAGGGAGATAAAGTCGAGCAAGTTTACTCAATTTAGAATATTTTTCCTCATTACCTTCAACAATTTGAGCAGGATTGGACCTTATTTCACTGCTTTATATTCCATTATAATACTTGTAAATAACTATTTCGTATATTATTTTGTGTCATAAGTTTATTGATCACAGTTTATTGCTTGATGGACAAACACGTATTCACTATTATCGTTAAAGTAAATTGGTTGGAGAGTTTTCGTTCTTTATCTTCAGAGCTGGTTTCCAAGCGCTCTTTTGAAATTTTGATGACCCTTCGTGTTCAGCAGCATCTCTTAACTTAACAATCATGTGTTAAAACATTTTCTTTTGCTTTTGCCAATTAAGTAATTGAGGTGAAAACTTGGATTTGTACAGCTGGATATAAAAGAGCTATACCTCACTATGACAAATCTTCAGCTACTAAAGTGTCAAACTCATGTCGTAGTTCACGCTGTAATTACTAGTACTTTAGTTACTACTGACTTTGAAATCTAAAACTTTAGCTACTAAAGTGCCAAACTTCATGTCTAAGCTCACTCTTAATTACTAATACTTTAGTTACTACTTCAGCTAAAACTTTAGCTACTAAAGTGTTAAACTTAATGTCTAGTTCACTTTTAAAGTAAATATTCTTTAGTTACATGTTTAGCTAAAAACTTTAGCTTACAAAGTTCAAACTTCATTTGTTAGTTCACTTGTAAATGTTTCTTTTAAAAACTAATTTTTGAGAGACATTCAGCACATTCATTTGAAACACTGATTCATTTGCCATCATGTTCAACATGAATGTGAACCATGATTCATTGAATTCTTTGTGGTATTATTCAGGATCATAGATTTAATGTATTCTTAGATGAATCAGGAGTCTTCTTATTTTCTCTGTGATGGTTTGGGAAATTTCAGAAGGAATCTGCAAAAATGACTACAATTATTACTTGTTAGCACCTTAGTTGATTGTTGGTAGTATGTATCGGTTGCAGTACGATTATTTTTACTCTATACCAAATTCCGATATTTCACCAAATCACTTAATATATATGATATTTTATATATATATATATATATATATTATATAATATATATATATATATATATATATTATATTATTATAATATATATAATATATATATATATATATATATAGTTATATATTATATAGTATATTAATATGGCTCATTTCGTTACTCTTCCAGTTAGTTAAAGTCAATTTTTTTACAGACCTACATTAGTCGAACAAAATGTACAACACGCGACATGTTGCCGTATGCACGTTTTTTGTAAACAATGCAAAGCCGAAGTAAATTATAAATATAAAATCAATTCGTTAGAGTCGAGGTTATGTACGTGAAGTAAGGTATATGTTGTGTTTTACGTTAGTTTACTAAGACAACTTTTATAAGATACTTTTTAAAGGTGTTAAAAGTCGTTTACACTTTAGTTTCAAATTTGACTCTACATTCATAAGACTCTGTACAACCTATTTCGGTTCTACGCCCACTTTGAAAATCAATTATTTTCAACGCCCCCAATTTTTTTTTTACTTTACCAAAACTTAAAACACCACAATGACATATATATATATATATATATATATTATATAATAATATTATAATATATTATACTATATATAATATAATATATATATATATATTATATATACTATATAATTATATAGTAGTATATATAAATATATATATATATATTATATATTATATAGTATAGAAGAGGAATATGAACTCGCCCCCCTAAACCATTTCAACACCCCCCATTTTTTTCTAGGCTCCTTACCGCCCCCCTCTAGGCCTCCAGCGCCCACAAGGGGGCGTTATCGCCCACTTTGAGAAACACTGGTCTAAAGTAAGTATTTCGCCACGTGTTTATTCCCCCCCTTTGGCCCGTTGTTGGAACCAGAGAGGAGCTTCTACGGTATTAAATAATCATATATATATATATATATGATTAGTATATATATATTATATTATATATATATATATTATGATATATATATAATTATAATATATATATGATATTATGATCTAGAGGTCGTCGAAGCAAGTTGGATTAACATCAGAAGGAAAGAGAATAAATTAGAAGAGAAGGGACAAGCAAAGTGTAGGGACAAAAGAACTTAAAAAGAGCTCTTCTTCCATCTGCCCCTATCACATTTGCAGGAGTGTTTTATCATTTGGACTACATCAGAATGCCAGTTAGTTTAAGGAGTTTGAAAATTTTTGAAAACGAAAAATAATTTACGATTTTTTAAAATTTGCTTTTAGAATATATATAATAAGTAAATATTATAATTAATAAATAAATAATAATTGGATGTGGAGCGATTAACTTTCGATATTTGTTCTTTTTTGAAATTTTGGAATTTCTTTAAGTTCATTTGGCGCATATGCATAGAGAATTCTGCTTGACTTCGTCTCGTATTCGGAGTTTTCGACGCCTCTTGATCTTTGCCCAAAGAAGAGGGCCTCATTATGCAGTTACCAGGAGCAGGAGATTTCCTCAGCTGGTTCCTTTTGTTTAATAATAATAATATCAATAATAATATAATATATAAAAATAAGTGGAAGTGAAGTGACAGTGAACTTGATCAAATACTATGCAATATTAGTGCGAATTTGTGTGGAAAATATAATAATAATAATAATAATAATAATAATATAATAATAGTAATAATAATAATTAATAATATAATGATTTAAATAATAATAATAATTGGTGATAATAATGATAGTGATAAGTAATGATAATGATAATTTAATAATAATAGTGATATTTTCATATTTGTATATATATAGTGTGTATGTGATATGTATTTAGGTATAGTATGTGTATTTATGTATTGTATATATATATTTTTTTTGTTTTTTTAAAGGTTTTTTTTTTATTTGATACTAAAAAGCGCCGATAGCTCAGTGTTAGAGCCCTCGCCAAAACAAAGCGAGAGTCCCAGGTTCGCAACTGTCGGGTGGAGAATGTGAGCTATCTCTCCTTTGCTGGCTCCGCCTGCTCGGACGTTTAACTTCGGAGGTACAACCCTCGCTCCTTGATAGGGCTCTGCCCGTGAGTTGACGGTGTTCTATCTCCTGTAAAAAAAAAGAAAAAAAAAAAAAAAAAAAAAAAATATATATAAAATATATATATATATATACATATTAATATAAATATATACAAATATATATATATATATATATATATAGTATATATAGTATAATATATATAGTATATATATATATATATATATATATATTATTATATAATCTTGTAAGTTTAAAATAGCTTTCTTTTTCCTAGAAGTTCGTAACATGGTGAAGACTTTAATTTGCGCGACACGCGTGTGTGACACGTGTGCGGAACAACCACAAAATGATAATTAACACTTTTAATAAGGGTAAATCGTGGAACTGCAAACTTTTACCTACAATTCCACTTTCACGTTTTCCGAGTTTTTAACAAATTGCCCCCAAACCTTTTCCTTAATGTCAATTTCCGCATATTATATATATAATTATAAATATATATATATATATATAATATAATATATATATATATATATATATATATATATATATATATAGAATATATATATATATATTACTATATATTATATATATAAGCTAATCAAACAACTATTATATATATATATATATATATATATATATTATATATATATATATATATATATATTATATTAATATATATATATATATATTATAAAATGATATATATATATATAGATATATTTATAATTAATATATTTATATCATATATATAGTATATATATACTATCAGTATATATATACTTATTATATATATATATATAATATATATATATATATATATATATATATACTATATATATATATAATATATATAATATATATATATATATATATATATATATATATATCTATATTATATATATTATATTAAAATATGTATATATTATAGTTATATATAATTGTTGATAAGGAATGCAAAATAAATATATGAGTGTGTAGTAAATTAAGGATTAGAGGTTCATATAAATAAGATTAATAATAATGGGTCTATGTAGTAATATTATTGCTGCCTTTCATGTCTTTGAAAATAAAGTAAATGAAGGTATTACTACTCCCATATATTGCTATATTAGTAGTCTAACCTGCAATTATGTTCACGGTAATAATGAGATGAGCGTATAATGATTTATTTTATTAGTATCAGAGTGGGTGTCGGGGTAGTGATATATAGGGTTAGTTTACATAGTTTTGAGAGGTCTGATTTACGTAGTTATAGATATATATATTATAATTATATAATATAGATATGGTATATACTCAATAATATATTTACTTACTGATTTGTAGGTTAATATATTATTATACGGTGTGAGTTAGTAGTACTATATATTAGATAATATATATATATAATATATAGTAATATATATATATATATATATATAGTATATATATATATAGTTATATCTATATATATTATTATAGATATATAAATATATTAATGAAAGTATTTTCTAAATTCGTATACAAATCTTTCATTGATATATTATAAATATTTTCTATTAGTAACTATGCTTAATATATAGTATATATTGACTATAGTATTATTATATCTACGTATGTTATGGCTATGAATATATAATTATATATATATATGATATATATATATATATATAGTACTACTATATAGTAATATATATAATTAAGTATATATACTTATATATGAGGACCACAACGGAGGAGAGAGTAAATACCAAGCGGCGAGATTGAGGATATTAAAGGAACCTATTGATGAAGGGTAGGAGAGACAGAATAAGAAATGAAGTCTTATTAGAGAAGATAAAGGGGTGAAGAAGATGACAATGAAATGATGGTATGTGGAGAGATTGGATTCCGTGGTTTACTATCTATGAAGATGAGCAGGAGAGATGCCCGAAAAGAGATGAATGAGACACAGAGGGCAGAAGACCAAGGGAAGCACCGAAGAAGATGGCGGGAACGGCATGGTGAGGGACTCTCTGGAACAATTCAGGCTACCAAGATATGAGAGCACTTAAGAGAACGAGAACAGATGCAGGAGAGACGTCTGAAAAAGATGCTTGCCGGGCTGCGGGATGAAGGAATCCTTCCTGGAGAGAAAGAAGAAAGAATAATTTATATATATATATATATAATATATATAATATATATATATATATATAATGATATAGTATATAATATAATATATAGTAGTATATAGTATATATATATATTATTCATATAGATATATATTATATATATATTATTGCTAGTAGTAGCTGTGTTAAAATCATATAGCTTTAAATTATGATGCAGGGGCAAAGCTGATCAGCAAGTGTTGGAGAAAGGCGATTCTTTTTCTCGTAGCTGGTGTATTATTTTGTTTTTAAGTTTATTGTACTATATACAATTTGGAATAAACCTTTTGGAAAGGCCCCCTTTGTGGATACCCCAAAATTGGAAGGGAAAATGGGTAGACCAGGAAAAATAGTCGACACAAATCAAAAAGAAATTCCTGTACGCTCGCCACAGCTTAAGTAGTTAGTAGGTAGGTTACGTTAGGTTACGTTACGTACTTTACGTTACGTTACGTTACGTTACGTTTAATTGATAAAACATCACGTTAGGTTAGTTAGGTTAGGTTAGGTTAGGTTAGGTTAGGTTAGGTTAGGTTAGGTTAGGTTAGGTTAGGTTAGGTTATGTTAGGGTAAGTTAGGTTAAGTTTAGTTGGATTCTTTAGAAAAAGTCTAAATAACTAGATATTTTCCTGTCTCGACATCTGGGAATATAGGTCCGTACCTTCTCCATAAAACAGTTATGCTGTGGATATATTCGACTAACTATTTGTTTTAATCCAAAATATTCATGCAAAGGGGAAATGGCTGGCTTGCCCAAGCGCAAATATTTCAAGTATTCTTTGAATTGGAATTCGGTGACTATCTTTCTATGATTATTTAAGTTTCAAATCTTTCTTCAGTTATTCCACAGGGTTGGTTGAATTTGTCATTTTGAGGCTATAGGTTGGTGCCTGAGTATAGAAGAACATGAATCATCATCTCAGTTTCTGTTTTATCACGTTTCTTTTTCTGTATTGGTAATGGTTTATGAATTGATGTGCTTTTATCAAAAAAGGAGTTTATGTTGTCTTTCAAGTTCATCAGTAATGATTTGTATCATGATATTTTTAACAATTTTCTTAATGTTACTCTTCATAGAATATAATCCTGAAGTCGGGTGACATGAGTACCGTTTTGAAGGGATAAGTCAAGTGATTATTTTATCTATTTCCTACCCGTCCCACCATTTCTATAAAAAGTTTCATTTTGTCCCGTTAAGCCTATAAAACAAAAAGCAAAAAAAGACTAAAAACAAAAACAAAAAAAAACAACTAAAAAGTTAGAAGATTCAGGAGAATTAATGAATTAAAATTTTTTGACGGGGTACTCGAGAGTGTCTATGAAACCCAGTTAAGAGGTTGTCACCAGTGTAAGTGCAGTTTTAAAAAGCTGAAAGTTTTCTGAGTAGTGCCACAAGTCGTGTGTCATAAGCTGTGGGTCACAAGTGATGTCCATTAAGGAAGACACTGAGTGAATCGGAAACTAAGTGTAGTCTTGACAATCGAGTAACTCTTCCCATGCACAGAAACAGAAAGACTCACGCCATTCTTTCAGTGGACACTTCCCTTTCTAAACTAATTGAAAGAAGTTCAACACAGATATTCGTTTGGAAAGATGGGTACAGATTTTTTCCTGAAATAAGAGCTAAAAACACCTAGAATTTTTATAATGTATTTTGTATTTAGTTTATTCTGTCTCAAGGGACGTGCAGACCTTTTGATAGAAATTTTCTGCTATTGAAGAATATTGGTGCAATGGAAAGTCTAGGTTAAGCCGTGACTTTTAAGATAAGTTATTGAAAGACTGAAATTTGTACATACTCGTAGATAACTTCAGTCAGCTAAAAATAATGATCAATCATGTGAAATACAGTCTCCATCTACATCTACTTATAAATATGTCATTGGTACGATCGTGGTAGTGAAATACTCACATCCTCAACTACCAAAACCTAAATATCGTGCGTACGATCGTGATGTGAAAACAGTCTCCCTCTACATCTACCCGAAATTCCTGTCGATCGTGGTGGAAATACGAGTCTTCCTCTAACATCTACTAATATCGTGTGTACGACCAGCTACAAACAGGAGTCTTCGACCGTACCTTCTCTACAGGATTTGATACCCAGGCGTCTACACTCTACTAAAAAAACCGTCACTACAATCTACGAGAAGAGTAAGACAAAGTTATTCAATAAATTTATGTCAAAACAAACCCACAGTGACAAGCCTTCCCTTCATTTACAAGAAATGCTCTGCTATGGCGCCAAATTAAAGATTGGAGAGAACATCATCCTAGTGCAGTTCTTGAAGACTCTTCCAACCAACATTCGACCAACTATGGCTACTTGAGAAAGCTGCATGAAGCCAGTACATGTCTATTTAGGTTCCGCAGCGTAATAGGAGTTATTATGTGGAACTTTAAAAGAACATCAACAACTAACTGTGTAGTAGAGGAATAAGGAAAAAAGAGTATCCACAACAAAAAATACATAAGCAGCAGCATCAGCAATAACATCGGCAACAGGAACACATGTGGGACTGCTTCCATATAATCAAAATCAAAGGCCCCACGTCTGCCATGCCCACATTTACTTCGCTCAACAGGCAAGGGCATGCAGACTGTGGTAAAAATGGCTTGATAAAATTAACGTTAAGGTACAACCCACGTCTCGTCCCTCTTCTAGAACTTTTCTCCTGCCCCAATGGAAAACTAGAAGAGCGAGCTGATTGCTGCGCTATAATCAGTTCGCAACTTACCATCAACGTCATAATATTCGGCGCAGATACTCTCCACCTCTTAAACACGGGCGATTCCATGTAAAGTCTACCTTCTTCGATAGTAACCAACATGTCCCTATTTGCAACTAATGTCAATTGTTCCTCAGCCAATGGTTTGCCTATCAAGTGTCACGCATAAATTTAAATATAATTATGTATACATATTTATACCTTGTTTTTATGATAATATGGAGCAATTGAGAGAGTATCCTGAAAAGTCAGAAATGATTGTTATTTGCATATTTATATATATATATATATATATATTATATATATATATATATATATATATATATATATATATATATATATATATATATATATATATATATATATATATATATATATATATATATATATATATTATATATATATATAATATATATATATATAATATATATATATATATATATATATATATAATAGCTTTCCAAATAAAATATATATATACTTGGGATAGGTCTCACAGATATATTATAAGTTAAGGCAATAAATGAGGTGAGGAATCGTTGACTTTACAATAAATAACTAGAGGATAACAGAAGTATGACTATAAGGGGTGGAATAATTCTCACCCTTTATGTTTTACCTTTAATTCTGTTATCCTATGATCTTATTTTTAGAAACACCGTTCTCCCAGTGATATTCTGCACTTTATTCTGTATCCCTAGTCTATATTTGATATATAAGTACACTACTTATCTCTCCCCCTTTACTTATGCTACTATAATACTCTATTCTTCTTACTCTAAGTTCTACTTTGAACACCGTTCCCCCGTTCGCCTTACTCCTATGCCTTATCTAAGTATCTATTTGAAGCACTCCGTTTCCCCTTTCTCCATACTTCTGCTACTCCCTAGTCTATTATGAATGAGCCACTCAGTATCCCCGTAGGAATCAGGTTGCTTTTCAAAATATATAGATATATGAGGACTCCCAGAATGAAGGCAAAGGTAGGATAACTCACATACTCACGGTTTGATTTACATATAAAATATAAGACTAGTGGAGCAGAAGTAAGCAAAAGCTATAGTAAACGGTAGTATCTCAATAGTCTCGTAACTTAAAGTAGGCAGAAGGAAGGCATAAGGCTGGAACGGTGATAGCTACTATAAAATATAGTGTATAGACTAAGTTAGAGCAGTTATATAGAATAAAGTATAGTGAAAAACTATGAGTGAATATGTATGCTTATACTCAAAAAGAAGGACTAGGGATAGCAGAAGTAAAGGCATAAGGAGTGAGTAGAAAACACGGTGCTTCATACAGATATAACTAGTGGAGCTCAAGAAACAGGCAACGGTGAGGGTAACGAATGTTAGTGTCGAACTAAACCATAATATAATGATAATAACTTTCACTCCAATCATCACCTAAACCAATGTGATAATGAAATGATGTAATGATGAAATAATATATCAATAAAGTATGGTAAATAACCTTACTATAAATTGGTATGTAGAGCTAGAAAACAAAAATTTTAATTAGTTATAAATAAATGTTAGTTTATAATTGTATATATATTAATATGCGAACTTATCTGTGGAGAGTAGTAATATTTTACCAAATATGTATAGTTCATTGAAGCAGTACTAATTCTTAAGATTTATTTTTTGTTTTATAAATGAACAATTTTTAATAGAAATAAAACAAAGAGTACATTGTGCATGATGCACGAAAACAGAGACAGAAGAAAATGATATCAAACACTCTCAGGGTTAAACTGTCGAATTACAGCATGACCCAGTAAGAGAGCAAAAAGCACAGAAGCCATGACATCTTTGACTCTCGGAGATAAGATTACAAATTAATCATACTACACTGAAGAATAACAAGTAAAACCTTGCTCTTTTTCGCCAGTTTCATAGAGAAGTTGTCGTAGATTATAAGAGCTCCATAAATTTTCTCTCTAAAGTCGTTGGCAAATATATTAGTGTGCTATATAGCCGAAAATCGTTCTTTTAATTATTCTGACATATAGCTATTTTTTTTCACCTATATTTATATGAGACATCAAATATCAGAAACATGGAGCGGAGAGAATGTGAAAAAGTCTTAATTCTGTTATCCTATTCTATATCTATAGTCTTCGTAACTTGAGAGTGCATGAGTTGTTTCTATCTATCTATTCTAATTATCTTAATATCATATCTATCTTATTATCATTATTTCTATATTATTATATTAATTATATTATATTATTTCAAAATATATATTATTTATTATTATATTATTATTATTATATTATTATTATTATTATTATTATTATATTATTATTTATTATATTCAAAATTATAAATATATATATTTTTTATATATATATATATAATATATATAAATATATTAATATATATATAATATATATATATTATAATATATATATTATTAATATATATATATATATATATATAATATTAATATAATATATATATTATATATATATATATATATATTAATTAATATATACCGTATATATATATTAATATATATAATTATATATACTTATATATATATTATAATATATATATATAGTATATAATTAAATATAATATATTTAATTATAATATATATATATATATATATATATATATATATAATAATATATATATACCCTATATATATATCATATATATATGTATTAATTATATTATATAATATTATATATCAGAAAAAATAATAATGCAATAATAAACGCTAATATATATTATAATAATATTTATCTATACATATGTCACATATAGGTAGTAAAACGCCAATCCGCGTATAATGTAATGAAAGTTGTACACAGCTCCGTTCTAGAGCTGTATAACGTTCTCGAAACTCCGCAAATAAAGAAGCGAGATATAATAAACCTCGGCGACAGAGTGGTTTAGAAACCTAAAAACACATCAATAAAAGCTCTCTACCGATCAGGTATAGAGAAACTATGTAAAGAGGTAACTTTAAAATCACTCCAAGCCGTACTCAAGCCGTCTTCAAACATTTGTTCTCTGAATAGAGGGTCTTGTAAGGAATAATCCTCACCATAGAAATTGTTGAAATGTTCTGAGGCTTTAATATTTAGTCACTTGCTAGGACATCTAATATTCAACATCTCATGTGCAGTGCACTATCCACAGATTTCACACTCGGGCCTCGAGGTATACGTGAGGCCAAACTTAATATATATATAAATTGGTTTTTTTAACGGGCTCAATATATATATATATGATACGTAAGAATACTCAGGAACCTGGTGGCCCAAGATGTATTATATAGTAGTAAAATATAAAATTTAGCATAAACAACACATAATAAATTTTGTATTGATTATAATAACACCCTAAAAGTTTATATTCCACTCCCTACTAGTAGTATTCGAATCATTGAGTACCCTTAAGCATAATTAATACGTGCAGAGGAAAAGTGGGCAGGGTTTCCTGTATTTCAGTTGTGAATCAAGTTATGGTTTAGGTGGTTCAAAACACTTGCCACCGTTAATATTTACTTGCTAGGCGTTACTATCTAATAGTTATATCTGAATCTTCAATAGTCAAGGAGTTGAATATACTTTTATAGGTATTAGTTTATTTCAATTACCCAAAGTTTAATTAATTGCGTTTTAAGTTTGCCAATATTTTAATTTTACTAGTACATCTTATGGCCCAACCTTTCTCTGGAGTATTTTTATCACTCACCTCATAGAGTCGCTATATACTTAGGTTACCAAATCTTGTTTATGAGACGCCTTTCTAAGGCCTTGTGTGGGGTGTGCCATCACGTGTCTTATAATATATGGCTTATCACTAGAATCCGAGCGATAAGAGAAGCAAGTTCTCGCATCACGTAAAGGACATATCGGACCAATCCAAGACTTCAATGATCTCCAGGAAGCCTTTGAGAATATGACTGCTCAGAGAAGACAAAACAGTCGAGCTATGCTTTTTTAGATTTCCTTTTTAGTCTTTCATGTCGCGATCGTGACCAATAAGAGAATATTGAGTAAGTTACAGCAGGTGATACGAGAAACACACCCATCATTAACCTCATTAACTCTTAATCGGTGAGTAAACATGGGTGGTTACATAAAGTACACATTCTGAGCAAATCTTTAGAGGCAGACGAGTCATCATATTAAAGGAATTTATGTAGTAAAAAAAAGTTTAATATCTAGTATTCGAAATTGTAAATCTTATAAAACAATTTATAAAAATCTTATAAGAAATTTTATTAAAACTTCGTGATTAATAATTAAGGTTAAACTGATAGTTATACTAGGATATGATATGTTAGGAGAAAATTTTAACTCGTTAACGTTAATTCACAAATGTAATCTCATTAATTATTAGTCTCAGTTTAATTTCTCTTTCTCGATAATTAACTATAAAGCGTTATGAAACGTTAACGTGAAATAAAAATTTAAAACGATAGTAATATATACGGTATTACGCTTTTAATAACGTGAAGATGTTAGAATTGGTGAAGTGGTTTACCTCCCTTGTAATATTCATGGCCAATCGTCTCGAGTATCTATGATTTTGAAGAAAATATTACCAACTTCTCTTCATTTGGATATTAAATGTAGTGTGATCGTTAAATACTCCTTACTATACCTTTCATTAATTTTTCGATATATATGTGATATAATGTACCTTGATACATATTAATAAATTTATTAAGTGACAGTAGTGAAAATTGAGATAATTAATATTAATTTATTAATATAGTGTAGATATGTGGTGTACATAATTAGATTTATGTATGTAAAATAATTAGTGTAGAACTATGTTATATATTAGTGTATTATAAAAT
>JABUQX010084754.1:2500-7500 GCA_015478945.1 Trachelipus rathkii | reverse complement strand
ATCCGATTAAGGCTTCTGCACTATCTGATAATTGTTCAGCACGTTTTCTGGCATACTTTTTCACCACTTAAAAGCAATACTTTTTCGGATTAAAACTTTCATACTCTGGCTCCGATGCCGGCTCCGGCTCCGATACTGGCTCCGACTTTGGCTCCGCTCCGACTCCGGATCCGACTAAGGATTCTGCACTTTTTGAAAATTAGTTTTCAGCAGCGTCTATATTTGCTATAATATTTTTATCTAAAAAAATATTTCAAGAAAAAGTTCATACCCAGAATCTGGATCCCGCTCCGGCTCCGGCTCGAGCTCCGTCTCCGGCCCCGGCTCCGGCTTCAGCCCAAGCTCCGGCTCCAGCTCCGATATCGGATTCGGCTCCTGATCCAACTAAGGTTTCTGCACTATATTGATAATTGTTTCAACACGTCTTCTTGCCAAAAATTTTTCACAGACAAACTCATCATATCTTTTCCAACAAAAATATTCATACTTCTGGCTCGGTCTCCTGCTCCGACTCTGGCTCTTGCTCCGTACCCGGCTCCAATTCCGGCTCCAATTCCGGCTCCAGCTCCAGCTCCGCTCCGACTCGAGATTCCGACTAAGAATTCTGCCTACTATTTGAAATTTGTTCAGCACGTCTTCGAGAATAAATTTTTCACCTAAAAAATATCTTCTGAAAATAACTCATACCCAGGATCCGGATCCGGATCCGACTATAGGTTTCTGCACTATTTAATAATTGCTTCAGCCACGTCTTATTTGCATAAGTAAATTATTATTTCACCTAGAGGAAATATTCTCAAGTAAAATTTCATTTCCTTAGCTCGCGCTCAGACAATCGGCTGCGGACTTGACTCCGGGGACCTCCCTTCGACTCCGGATTCGGGTACATTTCTCATCAGACTAATGGATTCTGCACGTATGTTTTAAAATTGTTCAGGCACCTGTCTCTCGTGCAAGTAACATTTTCATCAAAAAAATATTTTTCGAAAAAATTTTAAACTCTGGCTCAGCTCAGACTCCGGATCCGGATCCGGATCCGAACAATTATTATGCACTATTTGAAAATTGTTTAAAGGGCACGCCCCCCACCCCGGTTTCCCCTTCTTGTCTGGCCAATGAATTTCTCTATCCTAAAAATATTTCCCCGAATAAAAGACATTTTACAATAAGCCTAGATATCCCGGCTCCGGATCCCTACTCCCAAGCCTCTGACTTCGGGATTTCGGCTCGGGAACACTCTGACTCTTTTTATGGTTTCTTACCACTATTCTTGTATACATCTTTGTCTACACCTCCTCTGCGGAAATTTTCTTTTTCGTAACTGAAAACATAAAACTAGTGAAGACTATACGTAGTTTTTCATGCAGATTCCGGAAATGATTTTAGAATTCTTGTATCCACGTATAGTTTTTCAGTTACAAGCTTCCAAATTTAAGGTATAATACCTCCGTAAATATGCGTTATGTTTTAACAAATTATATATTATTATTATTTAAAAACTTGTACTATAAAATTAATTAATTTTATAGTCAAATTTAAAGAGTTATGATGTGACGAGTAATAAAACATGTATGTTATAATGCATTACCACATAAAAATGATATATATTTATCCTTAATTTTCGCTGATTTGTGCCACATTCGAACTTTCGATACTACGTCTTTTCTTTTCATGTTCTAAGTGTCTTCTTACTTTTTCAGGGAAACCAGCATGTACTAATCACGTCCATCAATTGCTTCATCCATATCGCCGTCTAGATAACTTCTTTTTCATTTGCTGTTATTTATTCTTCGCATTGGTGGCAATCTTTATTTCCTTGTTCAATCGCTTAAGCTGCCCGAGAATTTTGGTGGACAAGAATGTCAGATTTGAGAATGTAAAAAAAAGTGCTATGTTCTAGTTGAACATTCCTCACAGCCTACGGTCTTATAATTAACTAGCAACCTTCTCATACTCATTACGATCGGCTATTTTTTCAACTCACTTTTATTCAAGGGGAAGCCTGTAATACAGTTCTTTGAGGATATTTCTTATGTCAGATTCGGTTCATCCTTGCGTTTTAAGTTTGCTTGTCAAAAGGCTTGGAGTGTCCACGTTTTGTAGTTCGTCTGAATCTGCGCGTCCGAACGGGTAAAACGACACCTCTTTCAATTTAGCGTTACTTTGTAGCCCACGAAAAATGTCACATTAAATATTAAATCCCATCTCCCCATTCCTTATCCCACTGTCCCTTTCAAAAATTCTTCATTAATCAAGATTAAATGTGGAATGGTGGTGTAAAATAACTCGCTTAGGGTCTATAAGGGGGCTTTATACCTAACATGTCTCTTTGCCGCGGCGTAAGTGTATCTTTTCCTCTCCATGAATTTTTCGTACGTAGAGTTGCTTAGTATCCCGGCTGTCCATAAACGACAACAAAAAACAAAACAGGTGTTTTGGTGAATCCTCCTGTTAGACCGAAGAGGAGTCCAGCGAACTTATACCCGACGATCACAACAGATAAGCCTACGTGTGCTGTTCCATAATATTTAAACCTTTAATATTTCGGATTTACTTTCATAGGTTTCCTTCATTCCAACAGCATCATGCGCAACCGGAATTGAGGGAAACTTGTTTGAGTTATGCAATAGAAGGCTTTTAGGCTAGTTTTTGAAGCGTCTATGAATAAACGCCATTCACCATCCTAAATACGGAATACCAAGCTCACGCATAAGTCCCATTCAACATATAGCTCGCGAAAGATGAACATATTAAGTTACTTTTTGTAAAATATTTCTCTAAATTCCTGTTTCTATTTCTATATATATACTAATATTAACCTTTTGATCTAACAAATTCCACTCTTGTCAGGCGTTGATTTCCCTAAGATTTCAGCTTTGCTGTTTTGACACACAGGTCTACGTACTAAATGCACTTAGTTCGCGTTTGCGTTAATGCATGTGTGGCTTTGCCATTGATTCAGTCTGGGAATATATGGATATCTGCAGCAACCGAGCTCCAAGCAATTTAGAGTCACAAAAAACCAAATCTTCATCTGAGTCAAGGAAACCTCTTTCCAAGAAGGCTTGGTGCTAGAGGAATCGGGAGGTTCTCAGTTCATTATGGCTACGCGGACTCGCTCTCCTGGCATTATGTTAATTTTCGGATAGCACTGTTTGCTTTAGTATTTCTTGAATCTGACGCGACATACATTGTTAGCCGAGCAGTTCAGTAGCAATCCTGTAGTATGATTCTATTTGTATCCATCCAATACATCGGTTACTCCAAAGAGCAATATGCGCTTTTTCACTTTTAACCACTGGGTTAATTTTTAACATTAAGATCTAAATGAATGTCAGTTGTGTGGCGGCCCATGGCTTATAACTGCGTAATCCCAATCGCACACGTTAAAATAATGTTTATAAGTGTATATTAAAACATTGAGTGATTGTTTCAGTTGAACTGTTTCGTAGTATATTCCTCCACATACGTAGAAAAAAACATTCGCCGAGAATTTATACCACAAATTACGTTTGTTCCTACTCATACTTTATTAAATTTTCCACTCATTACTCCGAACAAACTAATAGCAATTAAATTGTAAGCTGTCGTACTTATAATTATATGTATAATATATATATATATATACTATACCTAATACCCCCTTATATAATAGTATATATATATATTATATATATTATATATATATATATAGTCATATATATATCATATATTACTATATATTTATATATATATACGTTCATAAAAATACATATATTATATATATATATATATATATATATTATATTATAGTATATTATATTATTATATATAGTACCTATATATATAGTTATATATTAATATAATATAGCCTAACTAGCTATATACGTATACTATAAGTTATTATTATATATATATATATATATATATATAGCTACTACCACTCTAACTAATTATTCAGATTTTGCGATATTACTCGCTATATATATAGTAATGTACTCTTGATCTCTTCCTCTTACTATCTATGGCTAGAAGGGCAGTTAAGCAAGTCTTCTAGTAATATTTATTTTCGCCCAATGTGGGACTTTTAACAGACAAACTCAATTCACAAAACAAGATCCATATAAAGAACACCTAAAATATAATAAACTTTTGATAATAAAAGTACACAATAAAATATCATTGCTGAAATTAAGGAAGGTATTAATAATTACTAATTAAATACATATTTGCATAAATATCGTGTGGTGGCATGGTTAGCATTCTTGAACATAAAATAATACTTAGGACATATTTTATATGATGGTTTATTCCACCTAATTATATAAGAGAATCATATTTCATATTTTCATGTTTCATTTAATAATTACATAATGGTTAATTAGAAAGATGCTTATTAATGATACACTGAAAAGAATATTCACATTTTACACCTACCTCTTATAGGTCAGATACAAATGCCATAATGATAAACGTTTTAGCTTCGCTTTGATTATGAAGCTGACTCTTTTATTTAATACATAAAAGTTGTATCACTCTGTAAACACGCTATAATTATAAGCATCGCGCAAGAATGTGATTATTGACAACCAATTACCATTCTCTTTGGGTACGGTAATATATATATATATATATTTATATATATTAAAAATTATATATATAATATATAATTATATTATATATATATATATATATATACTAGATTATATATATATATATATTGGTGAGTGGGGGTCGATATCTGATCACCATATTTTATTAATTTTAAATAGCCAGGTAAACTGGATCAAGCACAACCAGAATATATAGAAAATAATATATATAATATATATATATATATATATATATATATAAATATATAATATATATATATTAATGACAGTAGAGAGGTGAAAAGAACCATATTCTCACACAAGCGTTCACTTTCAACTCTACAGTTTACCAAGCAAGCAGCGACTGAGACGCCCTTGTAGGATTGCAAATGAGTCAACCCTCCAATGCAGGCATACAAACCCGTACAG
>JABUQX010084753.1:0-48441 GCA_015478945.1 Trachelipus rathkii | reverse complement strand
AAGAGAACGCGAGTACGAGTAGTCCTCTTTGCTAATAACCTTCCCCAAAATACCTATGTTGTTCTAATCGGACCTTCAGGGTCTTTAACGTTTCCCCGAAATATGAATTAACACAATGATCACAGGAATTTTGTAAACGCCCCCAGCCTTTCAAAATTTAGTGGTGTAATCTACTGGGTCAAAATTTCTATAATCAAACGTGTATTTATGTTTTATAGTGATATCAAATTAAAAGATTCTGTAAGAATGTTACTTGTAGGAGGTGTACTACATGAATCATTAGGGGTAAGTACTTCCATATTTATTTAAGGAAGATAACATAGTAAAGATGTTTGTAATTGTTAATCTCTTGTAGGGTACAAGTCTAATGTAAAACACATATGCACATTGCAACTTTTTATTCATTATATAAAGAAGTATAATAAACATAGGCTGTATTCATGATATAGGCTTTTATTGGTGAATTATAAGAGAAATGATCTGTGTGGCAATTTGAAGTGTATATTGTTACAACGAGTTTATCAGTTAAATTGACATTAAATTAATTGTTTTAATAAGCATCTATATTTGAATATCAAACTATTTGTTTCAGCTTTTCTGGATACCTGTCGCAGAATTTTGATCAATTTAATATCTAATGAATTATTGAAAGATTTTGAAGGTTCATAAAATTGTGTCATTTATTGTTGTCAGTTGAAAGAGAAAGAGGCATACTAAAGTGGCATTTGATCATGCATGCCACAATAGAAGATGAATTTATAAACTTAAGAGAGGAGGAAGAGAAGGGAAAGGTCTGAATTACAGTTAAGTACACCTAAAAATACATACTTTGTGTCAGCAATAAGTCAGTGGAGAATGAATAAAACTTTATGTGAAGTAACAGAGGATAAAAATTAAATAAATTTAATTATCATATTATAATATATTTTTAAATATTTTCAACTATTTTTAACTACATTGCAAAATCTTTTAATTTTGATCTAATCTGATGTTCACAATTTAAAAAAAAAAATTTAAAGATATCTCTGAACAGTTAAACTTGTGGAAATTTATATTGTGAAAGAAATGTGATTATTCCAAGAAAATTCTCAAGAAAAGAAAATATCCGGACCATAGAGTTGTGAATTTTTAAATGCTTTATTTTATGTTATAAGATTAATTTAATTATTTTCCATTGTAATTATATGTAGAGGTATGAGATAAATTGTAAACTTTATAGTCTGCCCTAGAAACGTAAACTACTGTAGTTTAATTTTGTAATATTTTGAATTTCTCTTTAGTTCTATTAGTAAGGGTTTTTAATTTTTCCAAGTTACATTTATATGATTAGATCTAATTTCTATTTTTATATTAATATTAATATCATATAGTATATAATATAGTATATATAGATAAATAAATTATATATATATATAGTATATATATATATATATATATATAATATATTATATGATTATATATAAGTATATAATAACTATATATAATATATATATATAAATATATATATAATATTATATATATAAATAATTATATATATAATATAATTATATAGTATATATATATATATATAAATATACGTATGATTATATATATTATAATATAATATAATATAATATATATATATATATATATATCTAATATGTTATAATAATATATATATATATATAATAATTAATATATAAATATATATTATTAATATAATATGTAATCTATTAATTAATATATAATATATATATATAATATATATATAAAATATAATATATATGATACCCAAACCATCTTAAAGTAATCTATATTAGTATAATAATAGGTATTAATAATTAATACTATATTATATAAATTAATATATTAATGTATATATAGTATATATTAATAGTTATACTATATATATATATTAATATATATATATACATGTATATATATATATATTAGATAGTATATTGAATTAGTATATAGTATATATATATATATATATAGTAGATATATATCAATATAATATTAATATTAAGTAGAAATTAGTAATATATATATATGATACTATATATATTTAAGTATTTTGAAATATATCAATATGATATAATCTTAACTATATCAATATAATGTATACTTATATTATATAATATGATTATTAATTATATTAACTTATTATATTAATGATATTATATATATATATGATGATATATATAATTAATATATATATATATATCTAAATTAATAATATATATAAAAATAGTATAGGAAATTCTATAATATACAGATTTTTTTATAAGTAAAAATTAAATAATCTTCTAATAAGTGTACATATAGCTAATATATATAGACTAGATCGATAGATATTATTTAAGACACTATAGTACCTGTACAACTTATTATTTTATTTATTACTATTATTTATATAATTTAATTTATAGTATAAATTATTATGTATTAATTATTATTATTATTATTTATTATTATATTAATTATTTATTATTATTATTAACATTATTTATTATTCATTATTGATTACCTTATTATTATTATTTTATTATTGATTTATTATTTATTTAATTATTAATTTAATTTAAATTATATTATATATTATTATTGTTCCATTATAATGAAGTATAAAAAGAAGTATTATCGGCCTAATTCATAATGGTTAAAGTAAATTAGTTGAATATATATATATTATATAGTTAATATAATATTATAATATACTATATGTATATATTATTATATTATATATTATATATAATATATATATATATATATTGATTATTATTAAGTATATTATTAATAATATAATATAATAATATATTAAAGTATATATATAGTCATTTATAGTATATGTAATATAGGATACATATATATATAGTATTGATGTAATATATAATGTTAAATATATATATAAATAATATATATATATAATATTAATAATATTTATATAGTTTATCTAAGTAATGTTCAATTATCTATATATATATATATATATCTATAGTATATATATATTATATATATATATAATATATGACTATATATATATATATATAGAGTATATATATATATATATAAATATATATGATATATATAATATATAGTATACTATCTATAGTATATATATATATATATATTATAATTAAATATATTAGATATAGTATACTCAGGTATGGTATGATATTATAATTATTAGTAATTTATAATAAATTATATGTAATTTTAAATACTATTATATATAATATATCTCTATAATAATATGTAATATGATATTTAAATGACTGAGATTATAAATGATAATATATAGTATAAAGATATATAATATAAATAATAGATAAATGCATTAATTAATTAAATAATTAATAATAATGTAAATATAATAAATAATTATAATATAAATATATAGTATATATGTCATAATAATAATCAAATAAATAATATTAATAATATAAATAAATTATATAATATATTAAATATTATATAAATTATAATTTATATGTATAATAATATATAATTATATACATAATAAATTTTTAATTATTTTACCATTTAAATAATGATATAATAATTTTATATATAATATATAAATCAAAATTATAATATATAATAATAAATATCAATAAATTATATAGTAGTATATAATAATAAATAAATATTCGAAATAATTAATCATAAATAAGATATATATAATATATAATGAATTAAATAATGAATTATAATAGATAATATTAATAATCTACATTATAATAATCGTAATTAAAATATAATAATATAAATATATAATTAATTATAATAATTAATTAAATTAATGGTATAAATTATAATTATAATTAATAATGTATAAATATATATAATTGAATTATATAAATAATAGATAATTATAATAACATAGTAATTAAATATAGTATAAATATATATAATTAATTATAATAATAAAAATAAATAATAATAATAATTAATTAATTGACATAAATAATTATAATAATCATCGTTAAATAACTGTATATATATAATTATAGATATATATAATAAAAATAATTATATCTATATTTAAAAATTAGATTAATTAAAAATATATATATAATATATCATAATATAATAATTAATAGATAATTATAATAATAATTAATAATTAATATAGACATCTTTTATTTAAAATTTAATACTTAACATAAAATATTTTATTTCTTATATCAATTTAAATTAAATTTAAATATAATAGTCAGTATATAGTAGTATATATATATGGTTGGTATAGTTACAAAAGATATAATATTTATATAATAACTCGGTCCTTATTGATATTATACACTACGTACTAATATAGAATATATTAATTATAAGTAATTTAATAATTATATAATATGTATTAAATTAAAACTCATAAGATTGTGGAGAAAGATAACCAAATGCTCAGCGGTGGAACACATGGATGAAGAAGTAAATTACAGTAATTTTAAAAATTGCGAGACTTCAGAAAATCAGTTTTGCTTACAAGAAAATGAAAATGCTTACATCTGTCTATGAAACTTAAAAAATAAAGAAAATAATTAAACGATAATTATAATATATATATAACAGTATGTATATTAGATATCTATTATAATAATATAAGTATATATATTTATGATATATGGCAACAAGGAATTATAGGACTAGATATATATTATTCGAAATATATAGTATAATTAAAATTAAAAGATAATAAAATAGACATTATATATTAAATATGTCTGTTCCTCTTGTAAGCTGTGAAAGTTTCTAAGACTGTTAGTAATTATATATATATTATATATATATATATATATATATATATAATATACTATGATATATATATATATAATATATGATATATTATATATATATAATGATAATAATACTAAGTATATATATATATACATTTATATATATATATGATATGATATATCATTATATTATCATATATAGTATATATATATATATATATAAATATATATATTAAATATATATATAGTATATAGTAGTATATATATATATAAGTATTATATATAATATATATATATATATAGTATATATAATTATATATATATATATATAGTAGGACGTATAGTATATATATTTATATATTATATACTATATATATATATATATATATATATATATATATATATGATATATATATATAAATAGTATAATATATATATATATACTATATACCGTAATATATATATTAATTATATAGTATAGTTTATATATATATATATATAATGATACTATATATATATATATATGATATACTAGTATAATAGTATTATATATATGATATATTATATATATATAATATATATATAGTTAAATGAATATATATAATATATATATGTATATATATATAATATATATATAACATAATTATATATATATATATATATTATATATATATATATATAATAGTATATATATATATAGAAATATATAGTATAAACATATAGTATAAATAATGATATATATATATATATATATATATATATAATATATATATAATATAATATATATAGATATATAAAGTATATATGATAAATACTATGAATATATATATACATATAATATTAATATATTATATGATATATTATATAATTATATATATATATAATATATATATATAATATATACTATATATTATAATAATAATATATCCATATATATAATTATATTATATATATATAATATATATATATATATATATATAGTATATATACTGTATTACTATAATACTATATTAGTATAATGAATATATATATATATATATATAATATATATATATATATCTAGCTATATATATACAGGCAATAAAAACATTTTTGGGGAAAAATTCTTCTTCTTCTTCTTCTTTCTTTTCTTCTTCTTCTTCTTCTTCTTCTTCTTCTCTTCGTCTCTTCTTCTTTCCTTCTTCTTCTTCTTTCTGTCTTCTTCTTCTACTTTCTACTTCCTGACTTTCTACTGCTCTAAGCTTCTAACTTTCGTAAACTACTTCTCGTCGCTTCTTCGTTCTTCTTCTTCCTCTTTCTTCTTCTTCTTGCTTGCTTCTTCTTCTTCGTTCTTTCTTCTGCTTCTTTCTTCTCTCTTCTGTTCTTCTTCTTCTCTTCTTCTTCTTATTATAGTTATATTTATATTATTATTATTATTATTGATTATTATATTAATCTATTATTATTATTGATTATTTATTATTATTGATTTCTATTATTATTGATATTTTTATGAATATTTATTTTTAAAATTTTTATCAAAATTATTTTATTATTATTCATTATTGATTATAATTATTATTATTATTTAATTATTGTATTATTATTATGATTAATATTATTATTAATATATGTTATGATTAATGTATTATTATTAATATTAATTGATCGATTAATTAATTATTATTATGTATTATTATATTTATTAATATTGATATGAATAATTTTATTTTTTTTATGTTATTAAGTATCGTAATGTAATATTAAAATATTATTGATATTATTTTGGCCTTAAAATGGGAAGAGTTCGCGGCTAAGTGAAGTGTCGAAAGAGAGGCGTTCACATCCGAGGCAGTTAGGCATTTAGTACAAACTCAAATTTGTTATATTTGGGCAGATCTCAAATGTACTACTTGTGGGGTGCATAAACATAGAGAATGACGAAATCTCATTTCCATCGGAAGGACTAAGATTTTCAAATTATTATTGATTAATTAATTATTATTATTTTATTCATTTTTATTAGTTATTATTCATATTATATTATTATGATTATTATTATTATTAATTCATTAAATTAATATTATTATATTGTATTAGTTATCAACTATACTGAGCATTATTATAATTTTTTATATATTTTTAATTGCCATGAATATATTATAATTATGATTATTAATCAATTATTAGATTATTATCTATTTATTATTATTATCATTATTATTATTATTAATTATTATATTATTATGTTAATTATTATTAGATTATTATTCGACAATTTCTTTATGCCTTACTATGTAACTAATATTATAGCAATTAATTCAATATCTACATTTATAAGGCTTAATATTATTCATCAAATTTTATATTATTATGTATTATTATCATGTATTATTATTATTATTATTAGTATTTATGTATATTATTATTCATTATATTATTATTATTATTATTCCTGTATTAACAATTATTATTGATTATATTCATAAAAATTTCTTGCAGTTATAATTATTATTAGTATCATATTATTAATCTATTATTATTATTATTTATTATTAAATTATTAGTTGATGATGATTAGCTATTTATTACTTATTGTTTATTACATATATCATCATCAAGTCATTAATTAGTTATTAGTTATCTTATTTTAATATATTAATTATTATAATTTTATGTATTATTATTATCTGTATTATGTAATTATTATTATTATTGATTTATTATTCATATTATATTGATTATATTATTATTATTATTTATTATTATTATTCATCTATAATATATTATTATTGAATTTATTTTATTATTATTATGTATTAATTAATATTATTAATATGATTATTTTGATTGAATTATTTAATTGAACAGAATTATTATTATTATCTATTGATTATTATTATTGAATTTATTATTAGTGTATTACTTATTTATATTATTATTAATTAAATTACTAATTATTATTATTCAATTATCATACAATTATTATTAGTTATTTAATTAATTTTCAATTATTATTTATTATTATTATGATTGAAAGTATCGAATGTGTGGTAATGATTAAATTTACAAATCAGATTATAGATGTAACCTGTTATGTTTGCTATCTTTGGATTGCTTCTATATTTCAAAATGCAACTATTTGTTATGTTTATCGTTTATTACTTAACTTTCAATTAGTTTAAGCTTTGAGTTAATTATTATTATTATTATTATTATTATTATTATTATGATAAAATACTCTTCTCGATGTTAATGGTTAATCCCTTAAATCTTTTTATGATTAAATGTTATCCATTTCAGTCGAACAGAACGTGTCCAATCTGTCGCGGTGACGCGGGCGATTATCTGAAGGAGGCGCCGCCGATGTCAGAGTAAAGAAGAATAGAGGAGAGTCCGAGCCTTAATCCAAACATAGTTTATAACACTTGAAAGGAAAAAAAAATTATATACTGTCAGAAAAAAACATGTACGCATTGTGAAGCATACGAAAATGTGAACTTCGAGATTAAAGTTAAACTGATCAGGAGAATTTTCTTGTTTTCTAAATGAAAACAGGGTTGATTCAATTAAATATATTAAAAAAAAACTAAAAAAAAACTACAAAAAAATAACTACAGTCGTGTGTATGTTCTTTAATTGCAGTTATTGGCTATGATTCGTTTATTATTTATTTGCCTTATTACTTATAGGATTGCCTACACTTTGCCAGTGAATATTTGCTCCCAACAACTTATTAGGTAACAATTTTGTTTAGATTTTACCTTTATAGTTCGCAGATAATTGTTTTAACATGTTTTAATTTGAAAATGCACTTTATAGCTTTTCTCTTTTTTATATATATATATATAATAATATTTTATATTATATATTATAAATATATAGTATAGTTATATTATAAATAATATAATAAATATATATATATATATAATAGGACTTTATTAAGAGTTGACTTCCGGTTAATTTAGGTGTAGTAGGCTCGTTTAGATTATTATGTTACCCTTAAATTAGTAATAATTTACCCTTAAAATTATTTAAAAATAATAACTTTTTTTTATTTGATTTCTTTCCTGAGTCAACCTCTTATAAAGAGCTTAATATATATATATAATATATATATAGAGAGAGAGATAAAAAGAAATTTTTAAAATATATTTTTTCAGTATCATCGTTAATCTGTCATAATTAACTATAATCGTTTCATCGTATATTCGTCAAAAAATTTCATATTGTCCATCACCTAAATATATATATATATATATATATAATATATATATATATATATATATTATATATATATAATATATATATATATATATTATATATATAGTATATAGTAATATATATTATATATATATATATATATAGTGGGTTCAGGGTAAATAGTAATATATATATAATAATTTAGGTTAATGAGTATATTATAGTTATTTTTAACTTTTACGTCTTTACGTCTCGCCTTGAGGATGGCCTTACCTCCTGTCAGCCCTGAAGGACAAACATCATTATGCCACGACAGTCTCTTTTCAGAAGTATAACCATCCTCCATTTTTGCAGATGTTTCGCTATCTCGGGCATATTCCATGTCTTCTCAGGTTCTCTCCACGCAATCTTTCCCTCTTCCCCTCCGGCTTCCTCTCGGCCTTTACTCCCACCCCACTCTCCATTCCACTCACCTTCTTACTCATCGATCTGTTCTTCCGGTCATCCTTACTATATATATGCCCCCACCATACTCAATCTCGCCGAATTCTATCCTGATTCAACACAGGCACCACACCAACCTCTCTCCCTGACCCATGCAGTTTATGCTCACTCTATCTGCTCCTTTCTTGCCCACATCGATCTCTCAACACCTAATCATTGGTTCAGCAGCTTCGATCCTTATTTCGCTCTCTTGGGTAAGGCTCCATTGTCTTTTTGCTCCACTTATGTCCAAATGTGTGGAGGGTCCCAGGATGCTGACTGTGATGGGTGATTATGTCCGTATTTCAAATCGAATTTCGTTCAGCTTTTAATATTCCATTCACCCCGATCCCTTCAGTAAGTTGGATTATAACTTGCTTCTCATTGTTCTATCCGTATGTTTTCCCATTCTGTGCCCCACTGCCCGTAATCAACATCTCTTCCCTTGCTTGTAACAATAGCGCACCCAGGGTTTAAACAGAAACTTGCATCCACATGTCTTCAAGTCTTCAGATCAGTTCAATGACGATACTCCGACTTCTCCGTCAATTCATTCGCTCTTACTACGGGCCCACGTCTCATAATCACTCGTTCTGTTTTCTGTTGATTCATCATCAAACCTAATTCCTCTCTCAAATTTCCTGTCAAATACTTTGTCCATATGTCCTCTTCAATTGACTCCCGTCCCCCAGGACTCCTAGTATCATGCCAAAGGATCATCCGCCTACACTTGATGGTATATCCACCATCCAAGATTCTCTTATATTCCTCTTTAACTCTCTTTTGCCACCTTACGTACATCTAAGTAATGCCATAAAGAGAGAGGAAGGAGATCAGGACACTACTCTGTCTTATCGTCCCGTCATTCCACTATTCAAACCATTTATCATTTTACATCCGTTTTCTCACTTTACATTACAAACTCTATACAAGCTTTTTATGCTCTCCTCAGTATTTCCTCCACTCTGTACACTTCCCCCAACATCCTCCAAAGTCTGGCTCTGGGTACCGAAGTCAAATGCCTTTCTTAGTTCCAAGAAGGCTATATATGCTTCTTTACTCCTCTGGATTTCTCCAATCACATTCTTATAAGCAAACAACACAGATCCCAAGACCCTGCCTCCTGACCCATATTTCTCTTCTCCCATACTGTTATCCTCTATCACTCCCGCTTAAATCTTTCATTTCTTAAAAATCACTTTCGACACTGTCGCATTATGGATATGTCTCGCAAGTAAGCTATTGCCTCTTATAGTTTCCATCAAGTCTCCTCGATTGTAATCACCTTGTTCCTTGATAAATGCAAACGAACCTATTCTCCCCCATTCTACCCTGGAAACTAGACCCTCCATCCAGCATGTTATTAAAAGTTCCACTAAGTTTTCTTCTATCAAATTCTTCTCCCCATTCCGCTTGATCATAACGGCTGGAGCGCAGTTCCAGTCTTGCACGCCACGACATTGGCAACCCCAATGCGGTCGAGGTGACAAAGCTTTCCTCATAAGCATATTCCGCACCGGCAGCAAACGCAGCAACAGCCAAACCATCTCCTCTCCCACATATGCTCCTCTTCCACATTCCTCCCTCCTTCTCACATTAGGAGTTCTCACGAAATATCTCAGTCCACCCTCTCATTTACCTTGTACCTTGACTGTGAAGTACCTCCCCTTCTTGTATTTTTGATCACATATAAAGCATTCTCTCTTTTAGATTGTGTGGATGGATGTTGTTGCCAGCTCTGAAAATCTTTCGCTGCGCATTGTCCTCTCCCAATTCTTCAGCATCCTTTCCGCCAACAGCCTTTCTGGCTCCCGCTTCACTATCTTGTTATGCATCTGTTTTCTTGCTTATCAGTATATTCAGCTCTCTCTGTTCTTGTTCTTCCGCTTCAACCACGTGTCTTGCAATTTGTTTCTTGTTTCTTTTCGGTCCTCACTGCTCTCTTCAACATGCTTTCGATTTCCACTCAATGGAGTTTTGTTTCTTCCTCGTCTTTATACTTTACATCCTGTTATCTCGCAGAGCGTAGTGTTATATTAATGTGCGCGTCTATATGTGGAGTAGTATAGATACCTTCTTATTCATTCTTATCTTTTTATCGTGTCGCGTCGTTCCTTGTCTACCGGCGTGCGTGCTTCTCAGTGACGTGAAGCGTGTGTAGCGCGGCTTCAGCCTCCTCGGCTGGACCTGCCACTGTCTGCATATTCCCTGCAGTTGGCAGACGCGACCAAGCTATTGTGCTATTTTGTCTATAGGAACTCCATATGAGACGTTTAAGAGCGAGTCCCTACTTATTATCCGATACAATGTATGAATAAATCGTTTTGAGTAAATGGATTTTTCGGAAACCACCCTTACTCTGGTTGTGTTTCTCACCTCATATTTATGCGTGAGTGCGTATGAGATTCCCTTGTGTATTGAAATAAATCCTATATTTTTTAAATCTCCTTTACTCATGCATGATCATGTGATGAGGAATTGCCCTCCGCGCCTCTCTAGATTGGATCTTATTATCCATGTGATTCTCAATATTCCTCTCCACCTCATTTGCTTTGCTCTTGGTCGTCCGATTGTGGTCCCGTCAAGATATATGGTGAGTGATAATGTATTTCCTTTCTCCTTCTATCCTCTATTCTACCTATCTTTCTCTGCCAACAAATCCTATTGGAACCTCTCCTTCTCCTTCTCTGATTGCCTCACTGTGTTGGTAGCATATTTACACAATGATATAATCGGTATTTTTAATTCTCTTTTATCTGTAAAAGTGTACTTCACAATCCTAACTCTTGTATGGTTTACCACCTTCTCCACTATCCTGTAATTGAACGTGCAATCTTTTGTCCGAAAATGAAACCTATAACAATTCTGTTTCTTGAATCCTTACCATCATGACTTTATGAGCTCGTATCTCGAATGTCTTTGCGCCCAATATCTCGCCACATTTCTTCACCCCCACTCTTCATCTCCGACATCCCCACCCACATCTACTCGGTCTGCCATTTTCGAGCCCCTCCTCCATTTCCTCCTTCTTTCCTCTAGACGTACCCACATTTTTTGTATTCTAAATTTAGACGATTTTAAATCACAAAATCTAGATTTCTGTAGATCCTTTTCGGTTTCCTAAGTCTAAATCCTATATGGAGTTCTGCATGTTCCGATGGCGTTTTCAAGGTTGTATTTGCAAAGCATTTTGCTTTCAGAGGCAGATTGCTTTGCTAGAGGCCTTATTCCTGCCCTAGCATTCTCTCGTTGGTCCGAACAGTTCACAAGAAAACCTATATTCGTTGCCTTCTCAGATTTGAATTTTGCACGTACATGAGACGTTGCGCACCTTACCTGCGTTGTCTATCTGCCATTAAAATAATAATGTGATGAAGTAGTCATATGCGGGTAGAGTGTTACGCCAATTAATTTCGTAAAACAGAGTATATAATAATATAGTATTTATATTGAATATATATATAAGATTATAATTATAATCTATATATTACTTGGGTCTTAATTGCCCATTATATTAATTTCCGTCTTGAGCAGATTAATGACTTTTAATTGAAAAACAAATAAAATATTTCACAAAACAATTAAATTACATCTTTACATTATAAATAATAATTTGATAACAAAATGACGGTTCCACTCTAGCTTTCGTCTGTCCTTTCAGACCTTGTTCAAGAGAGAAGAGTTGATTTCATAAATTTAAGCAAAGAAGAAATTTTTTATATATTGGAAAGTGATTTTTATATTTTAATAATTGATCCCAATGCTGATAATTATGAATATCCAGACGAAGCAGATGGTACCGAATTTGATACTGATGAATCTGAATTTTTTATGACATTATGATTCAATAAATTTTGTCTTTTTTGATCTGTGGGCAGAGAAAACTTGGTTGATTATTTTGAATTATCTAATTGTATCATGGTTAAAGCTCTTCGTTACAATTATTCTCTTATAATTAGTTTTATCCAAATTGCAAATCCTGGTTTCTGTTGCTGTCGACGGTCTTATCAAATATCATTTGTCTTGCCATAAATTATGTTTTCAAACCCAATCGCAAGCAAGGGACACAGGTATCCTGTTTTCATAATTCAAGGATTATAGGAGGAGCGAATTCAGCTTATTTTAACAAAGTAGAATTTATTAAGGAACTGATAATTAATTTACATTTGAGGTAATAAACTTTTATGGAGACCCAAAAGGGATTGGGGGTTGGTCGTGGTGTGAGGGGAGGGTCAAAAGAAGAGAGAACTAGTAAGTGTTTTCTTTGTGTCAACTCCAGAAATAGAACTTCAATTTGCTTGTGAAATGTTTTTGAGACAATGATGAATTGAGACATAGATTTAACTTTTTTATAGATGGTACCGTATTAAAAATAAGAGTCGTATTCAGCTCTTAAGACTGAGAAAGATGCACAGCCTAATACCTCGAATATATAAAGAAATAAATGCTGGCATATTTTATTGTTTAATTGGATGCGCGGGGAATACCAAATGTTATTGTTATGAGTGAAGTGGATTTCCTAGTAGATGAGAGAAGTAATGTTGTATTTCTTTGTGCTTGTATCCATGGAAGTGAGAAGTGTTGTTGTTGCGCCCCGAGGGGTTGTCTATTAGAAAATGAAGGAAATTTTGGTGAAGTTTCATTAGTAAGAATTTGATATTTGGTGTATACTGTTTTATATGTTTGTAAAATGTGTGTGGGTTAATGAAGATAAGGGATGGCTGCAAAATGTTCATCTGACATTATCGCAGGCCATGTAAGGTGTAGGAAATAAGAGGGTTAGTAAAAGATTCTGGTAATGTTCGATAGTTCCATGAACAGCATGTTGCTTAAAGTGGAGTATATATAATAGGGGAACCCGAGCTTAGTCCAGGATGGTGGTTTATATATTATTTATATTGAAAAATGTTTGGAGAGAAATTTGGGACGAATGTTTGTGAAGGTAGTTGGGTTATTGTTAAGTTATGTAATTTTGTGTGAGCTAGTGTCAAGCAGAGAAAGTGTAAAGGGACAGGCACATAGGTAATTGTAAACAGCTCAGAATACGAATCAGAAGGAGTTAAAACTGGAGGCAATTCTAGAGGGTAGTATCAAATTAGAATGGTAGAATTGAATAGTGAAGAAGTGAAGTCGAGCCAGCGCGATATGAGGTGGGATTATAGTAGTTAGAAGTGCAGGTAAAGATCATAATGAAAAAGCAGAATAAAGTAGGAGATAATATCAAACCCGAAGATACCACCCCTATATGACAGAAAAGTATATAGTTCGCCCCTATCAACAAACAGCCGACAATTAACGATTGAAAGTATGACTATAAGTGAAGCAAATAGAGTAGAAGGAGGAAACCAAAGGAGGGGAGTTGGAGGTAGCAGTGACGGCCATACTCGGTTTAAATAGTTTGTAGTAATCGTACAAGCTCACCAAAGAAGTTGCCAAAGTCTTCCTATTCTCTAAGAGGCCGAAACAACCAATAAAGCGAAAATTAAAGGACAAGTACATCGCCCAGCTAATCTTCGAGCTCCGATAATAGCCGTTACGTTTGCGGATCGGAATGATTCCAATGATCTAAGATGTGGAGATGTTGATGAAGGTTCAAAGATCTTAGAGAGAATGCCAAGGAGAGCGATATGGCGATATTTAGACATTGATCAGAGCGGCTCCTTTTTAGTTGAAATTAGTTAGACATCGTAGCGAGCCTCCAAACACATGAGGAAGGGTGTGATGCTAGTATGGAACATAGGAGAGATAGTCATTGTGAACGAGGTGCTAAGGAGCACGAAGCCACACTTCCATCATAAAACTCGGGGGGGTAAAAATGCCATCCGGCCATCCCGCCTGTCACTTTATACGTTCATAGATTTCATATGGAAGGCCCATTGCACTCGATCAAATTAATGAATCACACGCGAAAGGCAGTAGGAACATTCCTGAGAGGAAGAGAAGTAGGAAGAAAGAAGTGCCAAAATCGGCCAGGGTTGAGGCAGAGAAAAATAAAGAGGCCGTTAAGAGAGTGCGCTTTGTGTTGAAGAATCATTTAGCAGAGCAGAATTGATCAGAGTCGTACATACAAGAGAAGACAAGCAGTATTTACTGAGATGTTGTGGAGAAGTTTTTGCAAGGATGACTCCAGAGAAAATTTGGACCAGGTACGGAGAACGCAAGGAGGTTAGCGCAGCTTGTCGTTTTAATGAAAGCGCGCTTTTCTCGTTCGAAGAGATATCCGTGCACCGATTCTAATGATTAGAAAGAGATTAGCTTAGAGTATAGTGAGAACGAGGAATTTTATCCACTCCGACGTACTGTTCTCTAGCCTGAAATGGCCATGAGAGAACACTTAAGGCACATTAACGAATGGAGTATATGAGAGACGGAGTATTTAGTTTGGAAGGAGGAACAGAGAAACGCTGGGGCTCATCCCGGATCACGTGATTTACAGCTTCCCTCCTTACTTGGTTAAAGTTCTTTGATACATCCTCATCTAATTATTTCCGTGTACTGGAGGTAGTCAAATGTTATCTATTGCGAAGAAACTTCGAAACCTACATTTAACGTCCCTGGTACTAAATATTTTAAAGATGTATTGAATAAACAGCCACTTGACTGAAGATAATCGTTACGGACACAATGACATTTGTGCTTTATCATTTCCTTTTAAATAAAATAGCTTTTCATTTTCATTTGATTAATTAATTATTATTATAATCATTATTATATATGATTAGTATATTGATTTGGATATTATGATTATTTATTATATTAGTGTGATTATATATTATTATTATATTATATTATTATTACTATAAAATACATAATATTTAACATGCTTTATCCCCTTTCACGATGGTAACATGGGGGATACAGAAACGGACTTTTAAGGCGGCTACCCTCAAAGCCAGCGCCACAACTGTTTAGCATTCGAGTCTTTAATTCTGCCCCCAGGAAGATAAACTCCAACTGCTACGCGGAGGATGATTATGAAACAATTCTGTCATCTCGCATGAGAGTCGTCGAGTAAACCTCCTACACCACGAGGCTTTTAATTTTATTATATTATTATTATTATTATTATTATGTAGTATTAATTCATTATTGATTATATGTATAGTCATTATTATTTAGTATTTTGATTTTACTTTTTATTGATTATTATTTATTATTATTATTAATATTATATTATTATTATTATTTATTATTTTATTATATATTATGTATTATTATATTGTAATAAGAATTTAAAATTAAGAATACAAAATTTGATCGCTTATAATAATTTCAGGGGTTTGAGTTATTAATTATCACTGAGCTGAATAATTTATATATATATATATATATATATATTATGGTAATATATATATACTATATTAGTGAAGTATATTATAATAATATATATATATATTATAGTTATTATAGTAGTAATATAAAGATATATAATAGATATATAATAGATATACAGTATGTAGAGAAAATATATGCTGATATATATATATATTATTTTTATATTATATATCTTTCTTCTTTCTATTCAACTTCTTCTCCTTGCACCCAAGAATTTCGGTTGTGGGGTAAGTGCGCTTACAAGCATCGTGGGAAAAAGAAAAGGCAGTAGAGAACATGACAAACCGTCGAAAAGAAAGCCCAAGCTTACACGCGCTACCCTCGTTAGTACTCATTAGTATGACGTGAAGCTACCGTTCAACAGACAGAATAGAATCCACCAGATAGAGCATAATGAGACCGCGACATAGACCCTCACGGTTATTTGTAAATACGATCTAATTAAGGTTCATTCCCCGGACCCAGGAGTGGGCCAACAACTTCACTGCCCCAGACAAATACCCCGCCAATTTTTGCTTCCTATCGATGCACCTTTATTCTTCGCCTCTGCCAAAACTTCACATTATCTCTCCTTCAGAACATTCGCATTCACCACCAAAAATCTCACTTTCTCTTCTGGTTCTCCCAGAGCGTTCTGTTCCCAATCACACTTCCACTATACATCGCTTTTAACCAATCCGGGACATTCATTCCTTCACCACCATGACCCAAACCATCTCAACAGTACTTTCATTAATATCTCTCATTTTACCCCTGTTGCTTCACACCACACAAACTCATTTTCTCCGTTTCCTGTTTCTTCTGCATTTATTAATTTCTTTTCAACATCCTACATGCCTCCTAAGAGTTGTCACATTTCCAACTTTGACTATAAGATTTCTATATACATTTTTATTCCGAGACCATTAAGTCTCACTACCAGTACATATTAAACACAGGGTAACAGACAACCCTCTCAGTGTAAGACTCTAGTCGACACTCTAAACTTAGTCCTTAACATTGCGGTATGTGGTTCACCAACGTATATTTTTAATTGCACATGGCACGCTTCCTGCCTTCTTTGTTTGAAGAATTAGCAACAGAATTATCAGATCGAATTAAGAGAAGAAAATGGACAAGATGTTACTGAAGTTGCTGAGAGGTTTGGCAAGAGACAATAGATTGAAAGTTAGGCAGAACCAAGGAGGATTAGCGCACTTTTCGTGTTTAATGAAAAGCCCCGCCTTTTGTCTCTAAGTGTCGTAGAGTATCATGCAACGAATTTCTAGCTGAATGAAAGATAGCGAGTTAGAGCTATAGAACGAGAATTTTTCCACGCCCATTACGCAATGTCTCTCTCCCCTGAATGGCCAGGAACCAAGCATGATCGAACCATGGATTTTTGGAGAGAAAAGATTTAGTTTAAGATGGAATGATAACTTGCTAGTTGGATCAACAATTACAGCTCCCTGCCTTATCTTTAAGAGTCTTATATATAATCCATCATTATTCCTGTACTGAGGGTATCCAATGTTGTCTATTCATCTGGCAAACTTGGGAATTACCTTTACATTTGAAGTTTCCCTTTGCTAAATTATTTATGCAGTATTTGGTAAGGAACCAGCCACTTCGAGTCTAAAGAATTCGACCACAGAACTATCTCTCTCATCAATTATAAAGTACTTTTTCAGCCGCAGGTTGCGAACTATTGGCAACAATTTTTTTAGTTTTTTATTATTTTATTTACAGTTCGTTCACACCGCAGCTCACTGCAGCAGCCCATTCAGGGAGTGGTGTGTTGCACTGCCCAAAGATTTCAGTCTCACTTCGACGCCCTTCAATATTACGGCAGATGAAGCAAACAAGACTCAGGCTTTAAGATGAAGAAGATTAAGATTCACAGGAAACACAGAAGAAGTGAAGAGAGTTCGCATCAGACACGAAGTAGTGGGCAGCGAAATAACGAGGAGCAACGCAGCGAACTAGCCTGGAGGTACCAATTTATTTCGAAACACAAAACTATGCCAAGTAACAGAAGACGATTGTGCTTACGAAGGGCAGTGTTATAGGAATGTCTGGGTGTACGCGTGAGAAGTAGTAAGTCCCTACGAACACCTTTGCCGCTTGCGGGTACCTATAAGAAAATTATGAGTAAGCTACCAACATCGCGCCGCAATATATAGGGTCAAAAGTAGGGAATGTGACGAGTACCAACTCTGCGAGCGATAAGTTATGATTAAGCCTTTTGCCTTTGACTCGACCGTTGTTCCAAAGATGCCGGGTTGAAACCGAGAGCCCCCAGATATAGACAGACCCACCATTCAATGGATACATGGACCCTGTTGTATCTTTAGTAACTGAAGAGCAAAAAAAATAAAGTTCTCGCTAGTCTAGAACAGAACCCCCAGGATTGAGTTCCTTGAGCCCAGCCTAGCCATCAAGTTGTAGTGAGGTTGTCCAAGACATGTTATGTTTATGTAATCGCAAGGATGATTAACTATTAAAGAAAATTATAGAACCTCCGAAAAGAGATAGGAAAGTGAGGAGGTGTTTTTGAGAGGGGAATTTGTGATAAGTTGGGGGTTTTATAAGAATTGAATTTACTAGAGTTGAGACGATCGTTTTCCGACTCGAGAATTCTATCCAGTATTCAGCGAGGAATCATGGAATCGAACAGATTAAGAACGAGAGGCAAGTTATAAGTAAAAGAAAGAGGAAGCAGAATTGAAAATGAGTTGAAGATATGAGAAGCAATGGTTGCAGATTCATATCGCATATGACACGTTTGACACTTAATTGTACTCACTTTCTAACGTGGTTGATTAATTTGTCAGTCATTTGGCTAATACCTTAATATTCTCCGATTATCCAATTCGAGATGTCTAGAGATGAGGAAATTAGAAATACTCATTTTATTCCATGGCAATGATGACATTGATATAGCATGTACTTTTCAACATTCATTACGACAAATATTTTTCTTATAGTGGATTAGTGTAATTATACAATGTATATCCAGTGTAATTGACATTCATAACTTTGAGGCATTTGCATGATTCTTAAGAGCTATATTGAAATGAGTTTCTACTTTTTTCCACCTATGATGCCTGCCACATTGGTTCTCAAAGTCATTTCGAGTTTCCACAACACGTACCTTCTTTGTGTTGATAATGCTTTATCTCTCATTCTTTATTCCGTTTATTCTGAGGAGAAGTAAAATTTTGCCAGGCATACCTGATTATATCTGTAATCTTAGAGTAAAAGTTCCGTAACTTCAATCAGATTTCTTTTATTGTAATTTATCTTAACTTATTTTTGGAAATAGTTCTGATAAAATGACCAGTATTCTTTGTTAAGCATTTATTGTCAACAATGTGTAATTGCCTGAGATTTGCATTGTTTTTACCAAGTGGACATAATTATCAATTTCCTATCTTCTTATGTTGAATTTATGTGGCATTGTAATTCTTTCATTTATCCAGTTCATAATTCCTCAAATTTTGAAGAAGAGATTTATGAAAAAAATTTGTAGTATTTACTTGTTTAAATATTAAAAAAAGCGCCGTTTCGATTGGGATATAATCTACTAAATTGATGTGTACACGAGTATCACATTATGAAAAAAAATAAGGTACGATTGTTGTGGATACAATTAAACTTTTTGATTGAAAATCAAGAGTCACTTTTAGAGGAAAGATTATTTTCAGTTCTGAGCAGCTCCTTCGTAACATTTACTTGACTTAAATGTTTAACCAGAGTTAATCATTTGTGATTTCCATTTCAAATTATTTTTGGAATATACTCTGATTTGAGTTTGCCTCTGAGATCTTTATTGAATTTCCATCTTGTTAAATGATTAAAATACTCTGTCCCATATTGCTTAGAGACTCATGGAAAAGTGCACATCGTCACAAAGACGGTCTACATTGTCTTTTTTCACACAAATAGAAAAATATAATTTAGTAATATATCATTTAATTATAACAATTATATTTGTTTGAAATGAAAATTATGAAATTCAATGGCGGGCGGATCTATTAATGTTCCAAAAATTTAGTAGTAAATTTAAATTATAAAAGCAAATTTATGAGTAAAGTGTATTCATACATGTACATTACGTGTTCTTTCAATGGTCTTAGACATTCCCAGCAGAATCTACCATATTCGTAGGTTTAAACCGTAGGCTAGAACACTGATGGTTCTGTCATGGAGTCTCAGGCTATTTTTAATCATTTCATCAGATACAGACATGGTTGATATTCAAGGTGTCCAATTTCCCCAATTTTATTTTCATCGATCAGATGTTGCATATTGAAGTTTCCTCTGCTTGTAAATAAGATAGCATATTTTTCTCAGCAACTTCTCATATAGATTTTGTATAATTTCTCTCGATAATACAATCATTCATAAGAGTCCAGAAAGATACAAATTCTTATATAATTTTTTATTTTGCTCATTCTTTATCTATTTTATTATTAATTTTATTTTTTATTATTGATTATATTGTATTATATTATGTTTTCTAAATTGAAAGTTAAGTTACAGATACATTATTTAGTTTTACATAAAATTTCAATAAAGGTGTTAACTGATAATTTAAATTTTATTTATTGTGGGATAATTGTATTAATAAACATAATAATTTTATAATTTCTTTTTTAATATAATTATTTTCCCCACTTTTAAAGTTGTATGAAAAAAAAATTTATTTTCAATCTATAGAGAGTGACGATCAAGTTTTATTTATTTACTGTGTTTGTTGTTTTTTCTTATTACTGAATGCATCTATTCTTATCTTATAAGTACATATTGAGAATTAAAATTAGGAGATCATATGGTTTCTTATTTCGTTACAAGAATAGATGATTTTATTTGCATTTTAAAGGAATAAATATGATAAGAGTCTTTCCCTTCTTTCGCGACTCTCTTTCCTTAATGTTTTAATGTCTATCAGCTTTCTGCTGTTAGCATGTTTTAAGTAATTTTTCACACGTAGAGCTATATTTAATAAAAGAATTCTCTTTTCTCTATTAAAGGTTAAAATGAAACTACACCGCGATGATTTATATGTATAATTTGTGAGAAGATGCAGAAAGAAATAGTATGTCAATATGATGTGCATCAAACAAAAATGCATAATCCCCCAAAATTTTGTTGGCCATTACATAACTTTGTATAAGCCCAGTTGACCAATTTTTGGTAAGGCGGGGGGGGGTGTGGTCTTTTAGATAAAATTTTAAAAAGAATGATTTTGATTGTTAGCCGAATCATAATTGCACTCAAATAGAAACGAGTTGCGAGTGAATGTCGGTTTTTGAAAATTGCCTGATGCGGTGTAGATCTTACGAAGAAGAGCACCGATAGTTGATGAACGTGCAATTTAAGAGATTTGGATAGATTCCATTAGGTTATCATGTTTTTTTTGTAGCGTTTTTTTTTTTAGACTACTTGCTTAAGATATGAAAACTCTAAAAGCTCACGTAGGCCGCAATTTCTCCATGCAGACCATTCAAAAACAGAGGCTGTGAAAATATTCTTTAATGACGTCACAGCAAGGATTTTAGCAGTCACAATCGATATGTTGTTTCTGAATCTTTCTGGTCATTGTTGCATTTACATTGAAGTGAAGAACCTTATCAGTGATGCTTGTCCTTCAGTAGCGTTCTATACTAAATCCAGCAGCATAGTAAATAATTCTTAGCTCATTCTAAAAAAATTTGAACTTCTAATCATTTTAAAGATCTGTACGTATATATATATTGTTTATTGGTATGGGGTGTTCAAACAAATTTTTTAGAGGTCAAGTATCTAAGCACCTTATTGTTTATCCGCACATTATCTACAGTCTATTGATTTGGGGCGTGAAAGCTAATGCTCATTACAGCTAATTGTGAAATATTGATAATTTTCAGTATTAGTGGTCCCCACTTTTATCCCCACTATTTGATTAATCTTACATAATCAATTTAAATTTTGTTAAATCTTATTGTTATAACAAATTTTTATAAGCCTTTCGTTTTGATCTTAGTTTATGTTTCATATTCTGAGGTTCAACTTATGGTGAGCGATAGTGTGAGGAGTGGAATGCTAAAAACGATATAACTTTTGTATACTTCATTTTACCAATAAGTAGTAATGTTGTAATAATAAACTTTCGCGTGAACTAGCTAAATATCCAGAATTGAGTTTACGACCTGAATCGAAGTCTTCGTAGATCTCGCTTTTCACCTTCGATTTTAAAGACTGGCCTTGTGTACGAGATCGCGCCTTGAAGAGTAGAGAGACTCTTATGTGTTTTATTAGATCTGAGTCATCTCTGCTCATGTTTTTGTATTATACAACATATGTCATAGAGCATGATAATAATATATTTTTAAAATTTGTTTGTGTGAGCCGAATCTACTTTGTCATACTGATAAGAGTTAAGTTAATTAAGGTAGTGAAAGTATGTAATCACAAGTTAATGGGAATAAGTTAGACTAAGTCATATTTGCCATAAGATTTAGGGTACTTGCGTCAGGTTATGATTTTGTTGTATATGTAGTATACTGGCCGTTCCTAGGGTAGTTATGAGTTTACCTAGCGGCTAGGGTATACGGGTAATAGTACATTAATATATATATATATTACTAATATGTAGATATCTTATGCTACTGTCTACAGTAGCGGTACACCCGTAATACGTGCGGTCGGCCTGTCGCAGTGGCGCCGCTGCGTTGTAGCCGAACGAGTAGTAATTAAGTTTTATATTATATACTACGTGCAGGCTTAATTATCCTAATAACGTATACATCGTACGCGATGTTTACATAGTATCGTATACTTGCGAGATAAATTACAGGATTAATCTTAGTCCGTAAATATTACTATATACTCATATTATTTAAGTAAAACATATGTTTATATAAGCGTTGTTACTGTGTAGTTATGGTATTTTATGTGAGTATGATGGTTGTTATATCATAATATTAATTAATCATTAGCTTTACATCTTACAAGCAATATTTTTGCTTGCTTTCATATTTGTATTATATTTCTGTATATATTATACTATTTTTATCTTTTTGTTAATTATAGGTTTAATATTGGAATGAGTATTAAAATTGATCTAGGTTATCTTGATTTACGAAGTGATCGATGCTTTAAGATATACATATCTGTGTTCGATGATATCTTTTATCATCAAAATTATTTTGGGGTATCTGTCTGTCATTGTGCAACTTACTTTGTGATTTCTCAATTATATAGTCACCTCATTATGCAGTTAAGAGATAAGATATGTGAACATGCTATAAGTCCTTCTACTTCACAAGATACTATCAATCGTATATCACGAATTCTTAGTATATATTAACTGTTTAATCTTAAAGTAATATGATCATACTATAGATCATGTTGAATTCTGGGTCGTTGTTAGGGAGTGGCCAATAGGTGCTCGTAAGTACTAGTTAGGGTGGTTGCCTGCGATCTACTTCAATCACTACTTCTCTGCCTGTCGGTAAGTTATTGTGCCTTGGACTCGACGGCCTCACTCACTAGAGCTTTTTATCTACCATTTAACTTAGTAGTTAACTCAATATGCCCTTAGTGCGGCGTTTACAATCGCCTCATGTTCAGGTAATCATCAGTTTTAACTGTTAATACTTTATCATAGTGATCTACATTCATTCTACCTTTACCTAATGTGTCCTTCTACTGTTTATTTGTCTCATCGTACAAGTCTTCTCTCTACTCACTAATGAACTTTATCATGACTGATTATTCTCTTTATTATTCTACCTTGATACTAGTGATGACTTATTTGATATTATAGTACTCTATTAGGTAAGTTAGATAAAATATCTAAAGTATGAGATTAAAGATCGGTTGGGCTTCCTTTGACGGCTAATCTCTAATTTCTATAGTTATAACATAGGCTCGAATGATGAGACATTTCGTTACTAATGAATAACTTTCAGTAGTTTTCAATGATCAGGACTCGTTCTCTCATATATTATATTAGACCACCTTATAATATTTGCAGCAGACAAATCCCCTAAGATAATATTAAATTTTTTTACAAATCTGTTAGTTGTTGGCCTTGAATTCTCTCTTTTTTATAGGTGTTATAGATACCAGCAATTTACAATATCACAGTCATACACTAGTCATTAGTCTTTAGGGTTGTGCGCTAATTTAATTTTGCAGAAAATTCATATTCTGCTACAAAATTATACTAAAAAAGATTACCAAAAAATCCTTTTCTAGTACTTTTATTAACCTCTAATATTATAATATTACCTGATATATATGTAATTTTTCGACGAAGTCATTCTTTTATTATCTATTCGTTTTGTACTATTTAATACCATAATAGTATTTTTATGAAATGCTAGAATATTGCGTTTATGTTTAAATCATATTATGGCGTATGCAGTTCAATTTTACAGTTAAATATTACAATAATAATACATTCAAAATATTTATAGCGTCCACAATATTCAGTTATAAATTTAATGAAATTCCCTTTCTGTATTTATTTATATAATTATCTGAAGCTGTTTATGAATTCTTAAACAATATTAGAGTTATAGTAGTGTATCCCAATTGGCGATTATTCTAAGGGAAGTAAATTAGTTCTCGATAAGTTTTGATGCGATAGATGGATAATCTTGCTGATCCCTTATTTACGTAAAGTAAATTGACTTTATGCCCATGTGGTTTGATCGATGCTCGAATTACCTGGATGTTAGTTCTTCTAGCTGAGATACCGGCAGATCATCTCCATATAGAATTGGCCAGATATTGTAGATATTGTAGTGAGAATAACTAATCGGTTTGATAATACCGGATTAGTATCAACTCTAACCAATATCTCCTGAAGACGGTTCGATAGTCACGTTAATCTTGTGTCACAGACTTTTCACCACTCACCAACTAAGAAACGCGAATATTCGCATGCCTAATAAATATGAGTGAGTTGAAACCCTCAATATGTTAGGTATCTATGAATTGGATTTAAGATTCCTGTTAAAATTAATATGTATATCATAAATGTTAAGAGCTTCTAAACACTTCGACATTCCGAGATGCAAACAGTACCAAACCCAGATGCCTCACCCATCGAATCCACCCCACGCGAGTGCGATTAATTAAGGATTAAATAAAATAGCTTGTGCTGAATTTTCTGCTCCTAAATCCATCGAATGATTATGTTGAAAACCAGAATATTTACCCAGGTTAATTTGGTATTATCAGAGAACTTAAGATTTCAACTGTATAAACGCTATCGAATCGATGTTGTGATATATCATATTTTAAGATATTAATAATCTATATCAATCCGAGTGTATAAATTCCTTTCAAAAATGTACGTGGCAAATGCTAACAGTATGAAAAACTTATAAAATAATTAACTGTTATAATTATAATAATTATTGATATTATTATGTTTTTTATTTTATATATCTTTTTGGTAATTGCAGAGATAGTAAGATAGATTGTGAATAATAATATAATAAACTTAATATTACTAAAATTTGAAAGTATGTAGAATATGTAAATATGTGCATAAACTATTCATCAAACTGTTGAGAATTTCATTTATTATAAAGACGTATTTTATTAATAAACTTTATTTGAGAGGAGAAGTTGTGATAATTGATCAAATACCTTCTCACTCTGTTTCGACTGGTAAATTTAAACTAGATTGGATATATCTTAAAACTAAACAACCGTGCCCTGTGCATCCTCACATCCAGAGGCCGACCGCCTCAGTCCCGTCCTAATGTCTACCCTAAAACAAATTGACCCTGTATAGGCTATACTCTCTGTGGAATTTCGATTATATACTATTAACTCTTCTATTCCCTTCCAACCAATCTCCGACTCGAACTTCTGTGCACAAACAAAATACCGGTGGGAGTGGGTGCCACGTCCAAAAATTCCTAATAACTCCCTCAACACACAACCTACCGTTAACTACTACACCTTAATCCCACAAATATTAATCACTTTAAAAAGTTAATTATTTGAATTTCACTTATTGCATGCTAAATATAAATTAGTTACGTAAGTATACGATATTTTAATAACTTATTGTACATCACAGCCTCCAGTAACACATGCCCACCTTTACGCTAATATTATATAATAATAATTAATAATATAATATAATAATAATAGCTAATTAAATTAATTGATATAATTAATTGAATATAATATAATATATAATTTTATATAATATAATATACTATTAATAAAAATAATATATTATATTAATTATGACAATAAGTTAATAGAGTGTATACTTATTGTAGTATCGTTTATTATTACTGGATACAACTCATACACTACATATAACCAGTGTATTTAAGGGATAGCTAGATTATGGGCATATATCAGCATTATATGAATATATGTTTATAGACTTATAAAAGACTTACTTCCATAAATACTTTAATCCGGTTACAATAGGTTGAAATCCGTTTAATTGATATTATAGGAGTGCCGTCTTGGTAATGATTTTCCAAGACATCTAAGTGCAAGAGCGTCAGATTTTGATTTTTTTTTTTATTAATTGTTGTTATTAATCTTTAATAAAAATTTGTTTATTTGACAAAATTTATGGTAAAAAAATATGATGATACTTAAGCATTTATTAAGTGATAATTAAGTCAATGAAAGTTTGTTTATGATGATCATAACTTCAAAAGAGAGTAGACGAAAATATTTTAGATATAAGTATTTTAAAAAAAATACACAATTCGATATGAAAAAAATTAAAAAAAAAAATTCAAAAATGAAATGATCTCCGAAAAGTATGAGCAACTAGTACAGAAAAACCTAATTATACATTACATTCGGAATAGTCAGGCTATTATTATTAAACTTTTACAAATAGAAAGAAAAAAAAAAAGAACTTCATTAAAGTGAATTTAAGTATTTTCTTCTGAGAAAAAGTAGCGACAGCACTGATACATGTGAAGCAATGTAGATTCCTATGATAAATGCATTATTTGAAGAAATCGAAGTCAAAGAGAAAGTAGGTATTGGCAAAAACAAAAAAGATTCCAATAGACCTCGTTCTTAATGGAATTATGATGGTCAGTTAATCTCTGCAAAAAGTTACTGACCCATCTTTATCAATTAGAAAAACATCCGGTAAAATACATAATTTGGATTACAACTATTCATGTTTGGTTACGTGTTTGTTCATGTATAATTATTAAATTCTATTATTATTTCAAAATGTAAAAATTTTAAAAAAAATAATAATATAAGTGGTCCGCTTCTGGTAGCTAACAGGGACCAGCAGGGGGGGTTGTAAGATTTGGGGACGTAATTCCTATTACTACCCCAATCGGATGGTAGGGAAAGAGGAAGCGGACTCTGAATAACGTATCCAGGAGTACCCCCGGACAAGCATCCAAAGAAATACCCACAAGTAGAGCGTGGTATCGTGGTTTCCGGAGACCTCTTCCCCGGATGGAAGAGGGGTAGGGAAAATTAGTTTGCGGCGGATACATCAATAAGCGTGTCGCTTTGCGCCCTAGAGAAAGAGATGAAGCCCAGAAGGCCAGAATTGTGATGCGCGGATTGGGTGAGGGAGCCCGAGACTGGCCTTGCCATAAGTCTTTGCGGTTTACGCTTGCTAATCTTTAGAGAAGTAAAAAAAAATAAAAAAGTTTAAAAACTGACGGAGGTCGCTAATATGCGTGAACACGTATGGTCCTATATATTTTAGAATCATGTCGTTACCACTGAAATTGATTGTTTAGTGGAATCATGTATATTAACTAATAAAATATATTAAAGAATATAAACTAATATTAAAAGATATCATAAAACTGAAGCGAGAGTCGTAATAAACATAGCAAGGTACCCGCTGTATGGTAAATTAGGATAAGAAATAATGTAACGTTAATTAATAGGGATGGAAAGTTGATGGATTTACCCTTATGACAGAGAAAGAGTAAAGTGTGGTAAATAGTTTAGTTAAATTACTTCTTTTATAAACAATCACCTGAAAAGTAATGAAATACCCATAAAAGTTTAGTTACTATAGATGTTTTTTATAGTGATGAATATATAGATAGGTTAAACTAATTGTAGTACGATAAGTGTAAAAAGTAGTTAGAAAATTGATTTTGTGTTTGGTGAAAGTATGAAGAAATGTTAATGAAGTTAATGTGTTAGTTATATGTGAGTGATTGATTTAAATAAAATAAGAGTAAAATGGTAGGTATAGGAAGGTAGTAAAATAATAGTTGAGTGGAAAGTCAGTATATCTATGTATATAAGTAGACCATGTAATAGTTATGGTCCGAAATAAATTGATTAGAATATAGTAAATTGTAAAAGTGGAGGTATATAGGGCTAATGAGATAGAGGTAGAAAATGATAATTAATAACCGAAATTTCTAAAGAGTTAACAATAATTTCAACACCGAAGTGTTAGAAAGAATAAGTAATAATATATGAGCAAGAAGAGAAGAGAAAAAGTTAGAATTACGGCTGTAGTAAGGTATACTGAGGGTATAATAACGTAGTAGAATAGCTACGGTAGTGTGTATTATCATAGCTAATAAGTAATTATAGTGATAGAAAATATTGCGTTGAAGCCAACTGAGGATGAGTAGACCTGAATCAAAGCGTGGGCCAAATATTGAAGTATAGACATATAAAAGATATATTGAAATAGTGATGGGGCTATAAATATAAATATATAGTAAATAAGTGTGTAGTTGTATTAAATATGATTGTTGACTAAAAGCTTATTTAATAAGAAGGAAGGAAGTAAATAGAATAAGGAGTAATATATATAAGGGTAGGGGAGATAAAAGGTAAGATAGTATATATGTTTAGTCATTTTGGTACTTGCCTATATAATGTAATAGGTAGAATAACATGAATACCTAGTATAATTTTAGTAAACGTAAGGCCGTATCCTGAAACTTAAGAATAAGCCTAACCTTACTCTTAAGAAACAAAAATAACTAGTACACAATAAACCTCATTCGAGCCTTTCCTCTATAACTATGCACTCTAAATAAAAATAAGAGTCATTAGAGGCTTACCTGCGTAAAAAAAATGAATGCTCTAGTACATGAACCTCCCGTTCCGTGTATGCCTATTCATAAGTAATCTATAAGGAGAAAGATCAACATATAACGAAAAAAGTTTGGATTAAAGGAAACGTATGAATAGAAAGGCAAATATTAAAGATGAAAGCATTTAAATAACTATACATTATGGAATAGTGATAAAAATATTAGTAGTGAAATAGCAGTAAGTAATAGTAGCATATAACAAAAATATATATTAATGAGTATTATTATAATATAATATAGAGGAATCTTTATTCTGTATAAGGAAAATAGTATACGTAGCGAGATATATATATTAAGAATAAATGATAAATAATGATATAAATTTTATAAATAATTATTATAGTTAATATTATAATGTAAAAAGATTATTAATATTTTACGAAAATATGTTAAATATAACTTAATGACTTTTTATAAGTGAGAGTATATATAATGTATTTATATAAATTAATACACTTCGAAAATTCTGCACAATATTACTTTATAATGATGATGTGGTTGTTAGGAATGTTTATGTTTTTTATTATGTTTTTTGTGAATTATAATATTTAGTATTTGTTGATAACGTGATGTTTAGTTATAGGAAATAGTATATGATTTTTGTTTTTTTTTAGTTTTTGTATAAAGTTTTGTTTTTTGAAGATATCGGTTAAAATCTTGCATGTGAGTATAAATTAAAATTTACTATTTGATACGTATGATATCAAGAGCGGGTTAGGCTGAAATGGTGTATTGATTCTTGGTTATTTGAAGTAGTTTATTGTTAATGTAATTTTATATTGTTTTATGTTTTGGTTATAGTTCCATTAATTGTTTAATTTTATCCTCATACCATGCCTATGTTGGTGTTTTTGTTATTACCCCTTGGTACGGTGTTCTGTTGTTGAAGTGTTATTTTGGTTGTGGTGGTTTATTGGTTAAAAAGAAATGGGAACTTGTGTAGAAAGTGGCTGGTGGTAGTGTGTTTTGTTATTATTTAGGAAAAGCTTTATGTATAGATGTGTTTAAGATGTGTATTGTGGGTATTAGTGATACGAAAGAGGTGCGTCGATGTTGAATCTTGAATGTGATCTATTTTGAATAAACAAGTGGCGTAGTTTAGGAGAGTTGTTGGTAGGAGAGGGGTGTGGTGATCATAATGCTATTATCATTAAGACAAATCTAATTAGGAAATGAGGAGAATAGAATTAAGAGTGTGGCAGTATAAATAAATAAAATACTGTGATAAATTTAAGATAGAATCCTACGAGTCATTTTAGTTATTTTGTATATGGTTGTGGTAAGTGGTTTAGGATTCTATGAATGGATATAGATAGAATAGGAATTGTAATGATGGAAGTGCGTGGTTAAGGAATAATTGCTTTCAATGAGTGATAGGGTATTTTTCAGAGATTAAAGCTGCGTGATAGCTTAGGTCAGGAGCTGTCGTTAAATACAAAAATCCTCATTTTTATTTCAAATGTATTTGTACATTGTTATTTATGAAGCTATAATGTCGCGCAGGAGGTTTGGCTGCAGTAGAATGCTGTATATATGATAGATGGAGCATGGAAGGAGTGAGAGAGGGTGCATCCTATTCCTGATTGTATCGGATGATTTGAGTTCTTGTGCGATTCATGAAGAAGATTTTTCGAGGTGTAATAGATTGCTTCAGGTATCGTTCAGTTCGTTGGTCGTTAAAAACTAATATTTTCCTGAAAGTTTAAACGATATTGAACAGAGAAGGAAATTCATTGATTGAAAGTAACTTCAGATGAAGTGTGCATTTCGCGATGTTATTCATTTTTAGTATTGTTTCTGTTAAAATCTTTCTTCGAAAATATCGTGTAGCTTATATTGGGTAATTTTAATATAGTTTCATATTAAATGTTTTTACAATTGTTTTTTTTTTATTTGTCCGTTTAGTAAATTTATGAATAATGTAGTTACCGGATATGTATTGGCATAGTTTTAGTAGTATATAATTAATGCTGTCAGTTATAATGTCATAGTATAGGTTGGTTTGATGCTAAATCTAAATCGTTGCTCCAGTAATTATTAAGGTATCTAGAGTCTTGTGATATTCATCTTAGTATATGAATCTTATCATGACCGGATTGGTAGTTTGTTGTACCATTGTTATGTATGTAGTGTGAACTAATGTTATGAATAAGATTATTAAGTATTAAAAATTGTGTTCATATTATGTATCAATCTTTAAGGGTCATTGTTCTAGTGTGAAAAGATATTAAATAAAGTATAGAGTTTTGGATGAACGATTAGAGTTAGTCGGTTGTGGTGTGTATATGAGAATGTCGTAAAATCTCCACGAGAGAGAGTTCGACCTGTGAGTCATACTATTCTTTACCACTGAAAGTGGATAATGAAGAAAGATCTGAGTAATAATTGTAATTAAGTCTGTTATATGATGTATAGTGGAATAGTGTTTGGTAGGTGTTTTATCCCAGAGACCTGGTCTGGGAGAAGGATCGAAGAGCAAGTAAGTGCATATTTGATTCCGTATAGTGTGATACTAATTGTCTTGAAAATATGATAGTAATGTTGAGATATTTGCACGAGGCATTGAGAAAAAGGTAGTTTTTTAGCGTTTATTATGATTTAGAATGCGGTGGTTTTGTATGTGGCCCGATATTTTGTGATTCTCACCTGTGCCATGGTGCGGATAACCCTGTTACATTGACTATTTACCATAGTGAGGTCCGTCGCGTGGTCCCTATATGATGCATCATTAGGTTGATTTTTGTCTGAATCTAGCTCTCACTAATTAATGTACAGTAATGTGTGGCGGTATATGCTGCTCTTTCACCGATTAGTCTGATGTTCTCCTACATGCTTTTCTATCGATAGTACGTTGTTACTAGCACCTTACCTCCCCAATCTTTTGTGTCATAGTAAGATCTAGAATAATAGATAATGTTATTTTATATTATATATCTATTTATTATCTAATATATATATATATTATTATTGATGATTATTGTTGATGGAAATCTTTCGTAAATTAATAATTTATCCAACCCTAGTATTTTAGTTACTTATTTTTTATTAGTATTATCATGATCATGATTATGATTAATTTGATGGAAACTACTTAATTTATTATTTATTATTATTATATTAATTATTATATTATTTATCCATTATTATTATTATAATATAATAATTTATATAATATTATTCTTGATCTCCATTTAAACTATTTTAGTATATTCCCTGTATATTTTTATTTATTTTTATAATTTATCCATTTACTGTATTATATAATAAATCTCTCGCTATATGCTATGATTCTTTTCAGCTTTATTGCTCATGGTGAATAAACCGGAACTTTTCATAGTACACAGAACCCAATTCCTGGAGAATTGTCTCTGGTCCCCTCTCCGGAGCAACCTATCGGCTCACTTAATATGTCAATTTGTCATCTTTTAACGAATGCAATGGTAATAATCTCTTTCTCTATTCCCTGTACTCTCATTTAATTCTCAAATTTGAGTTAATATCCTCTTGAATTTAAGTTTATGAATCTCCTCACCTTCATAAATATTCCTCTACTTTTTTTTTTCCAGAAGTAGTAAGTTTAGTTTATGAAACGCCATTTAACACTCCTTTCCAACATTACTGTGAAGAATGGCAAACCCTTGCTGATGGTCATTCCTGTCATCTTGAAGTAGATGAATCCGTAGTTTTGACCCGCCCTATTTTACGCTTCTCCGCCACTTCGACACCGGTCACACGATACTAGCACCAAGTTTGAATCTTTTTTCCTCACTGTTACCTCATCGTATGGAATCATACCTACAATATCCATTGTAGTGACTAGCGAGCTCCTCGTCCGCTTACCTTCTTCCTGGCCATCAACCACTACGATAGGTTCAAACATCTCCAGAGTAATAGTTCCGTGCCTCCTTTTAATTAATGATACCATTGGAAATCTTACTTGCCTCGCGATTTTTTGTGCATGTAACCCTTATTCTTCCTCAATCCTCAAAATGATACACGCGTACGTACTCTTTCCTGAGTCCATTTACAACTGCGCGAATTATTATGATTGCCAGTCGTATTGGTTAGGAGTAGTGTTTAATGAAAGAAGACCCGGAGTATTAACGTCTCAATACAGAGGTCCCCAAACCACCCGATAAATTTAGAAAGTGAGATCAGAAACCACTTAGAGACGAGGTTCTCGTCGTATGAAGATCAGAGACTAAAAAGAACTGTCATGGAAAGGATGAATGATATTTAATGTTAAGCTAGTTAAAATCAACCAGAGAAATAAAGTCTATTAGTATGCTACTGATAGCTCATAGAAAGACTAAAATGAGTGACTGAAATTACTAAAACTAAGTTAATATTATTCTACCTGTACAGCGCTGGTAATGGTAAGAATTAGTGATCTCGCTTACGTAACTACTGTTCGTATACGTCGTCTGTTGAACACGTCCAGTCAATGTGGGCCTCCAGCGAAAAAATGAACTTCCAGTATAATTTAAGTAATGTTGCTGATCGAGTCTGCTCGCTTTGAAGTAATGAACAAGGTCAACGTTTAGAATCCGGGAAATAATTGTAGAAAGCAAAAACTTTTAAAAACAACGTTTATATTAATAAATTAATGGTGGCGAGGATTAATCTTAAAATGTGCATTTCTATTCTGAGTATCTTTTATCCATCGGTTGTCTGGAGACCAACCTTAAAGATCGAAGTTGACAGTTTGAAGGTCCAGTTCAAATTAATTCCATTCAAATTCAAGTTTCCAAAGAAGAGACTATATTTACATAAGATGGAGAACAAGAATCTGAATATGTGGTGTGGGGTAGAAAGGATGCACATATAGATATATAGATCTCTTTAACTTTGGTTTGTTATGCAACACTCGTGGCTGAATTAGAAATTTATCAGGTCTGACTATTCGGATGCTGAAATCGGCGTAGGCCTCAGCGAATAGAATTGGCAGCAAAGACTGTACACAAAAACAGGCCCCAGTGATAGAATGCAAGTAGCCCCGGCAATGGTGGAGACGAATTACCCGAGAGTACTAGTAATGAGAGCGATAGCCCTAGTACTAGAAACCTGATTAAAACGTAAAATAGGCATTTATTGTAACCCAGTTTGGTGCTCCAAGACAGAAATATCATTAAAAAAAGGGTAAAGATAAGCGCATTGGCTTCAAACTCACCCTGGGTAAAGTTATATTGCCTTCCTCAAGTTGTTGTTACGGATCTTGAAGAGTAAGACCGGGGAGAACTGCTGCAAAAACTGTGCTAAAAATAAGAAATACTCAATTAATAATATACCTGATCTGGAGTTGAAGCAGCACACACCTACTAAAATTATAAAACATCTTATTAAGCGTGGTGGGGGGGTATATGACAAGTAAAGAATATCTTACTTTTAATTCAGAGTGTTGAAGTCTTGTCCACAAGGAACCTGCTAAATTGACGGAGAATGTGCTGAAGGGACAAAATAGAAAGGATCCACTTACACAAGTAAGTAAATATGTCTCTGAAAGTGTCCATACTTGTAAACTTATAATCTCCTAAAAGAAGAAATGATGTAGGCAGAAGTGGGAAGAATTTTATGATTATAAATAAGTAATAGAGAGACATAAATGAAGAAGTCAACAAAATATATTGGTGAGTGTCCATATTCATTCAATACAGTAGAGTTACTGGCACAACCCTACATCCCTCCCGGCGCAAATTACGCCCCACTCAATTCCTTATAATGGTATGAATTTAATAAGCTTATTGACTGTTAGATGAGTCGTAGGCGCGAGGAGGATTGGAATTAAACCGTAAAAATGAATGGGAAATCAATAAGTAACTGATTAATCATTAAACCACACAAAAACCAGAAACAAAAATTTGGAAACGATAAAACGAAAATATTGACAGGCAATATAATATTTACAAATATTTACACTGACAACTGGTGTCTGTTCTGTTTACTGAAGAGAAGAAAGGAAGAGAACACAGTGCCCGACTGTGATTAAGCGAGCTGAAGTTCTTCTTCTTTCGATTAAAGATAGTTTAACGAAATATCAAAATTAGGGAGAACGTCTATGTTCAGTATAAAAAACCATAATCATTACTCGTCCAACTCATTATCCGCATCCAATCGGATTCTATCGACTTTGTTTGCTGGTCGGACCAGCCAGCTGAGAACGGGTGTGATACATGTAAAACGTGGTTAGGGGGTGTAACGAGGCGGGTAGTCGGCCATGATGACTCGAGAGGTGTATGGGCGACTGACTGTGGAGTTGTCATAGCATGAAACGAGTGAGGGCCAACTGAAGCTATAAAGCTGTATGAGCATATCCAGTGCAAAAAGCGCACCACAACCGCTCTCGATTTTGGGTTAAAAGTTCGATGAATTAGACCGGTCTAGGATGATCGTTACGTGATTGGATTGGTTGTTGCTCCTTTCCTCGCTTTTTTCTTTTAGTTTGATGTTGAAATAGGGGTCGACGGCTGAGTTCGTGATTACATCACGGCGATCAGAAGGCCGTGGACGGGAAGGACGGGAAAGAGCGTGTGGGGAAGTGATAGAGAACTCCGTATACTTTTCCGCATAACTGTTCCAGAGACAATACATTGCAATGGAATCCCATCAGTATAGCACATCGGAGATGAAACACAAAAATCTGTTTTTTCTGTAATGTATCTGAGATTGTGGGGTGTTTATTACTCCGGACGTTCCTCGTTTGGTTCCATTAATTAATAATTAAAAAACCTCAACTTACCCGAATAGAGTGGGTTTATCATTCCACTTAAACAGTAATAGGCCAAATCTTAATAACAGACGAAGGATCTGATAGATGTCCTCATGACCGAGGGACATAGGAGTATCATCTTTGAGTGATCGCAAAAGCTGGACCCCATGCTTTCTGATCGCTTTTGTTAAAACGTTTACATTCTTAAACCGGTGGAATCATGAGGTAAACTTTGACCCTCGGATTTTTCTTTTTGGCATATTTCGTGATTTGATCCATTATGTTGGGTACACCCTCGACTGTAAAGTTGACCACAGGCTCAAAAACTGTTGTTGACTTGTCTCCATTAGAGATGGATTTTTTCTGCCAGGCCAAAGGTGTCATATCAGGTATGAATGTCAACTTCGGGTTTCATGAGTTTCATATAGGGGGAAGGGGAAAAAAAAAAAAAACCCAGGCTTCGGTGGGGGGATAGTCCGACGCCGAAACCATAATTTCCACCCTTAACATGAAGGATTGAATTGTTCTCTGACATTTTCTTCTTCTCGGAGAGCAAAATCCAATCCTTGCTCCAACTTCTTAAGAGATGTCTTCTGCAAAGAGTATATTTACCGTGGCTTTATTATTTGCTATCCGGTGTAAGTGATACAAAAATAATAAAGTATAATCTTTCATTAATTTATAATTGATTTTAATTAATTAAAATTTATATATTAATACAAGTCCCCGGGCTTTTAATTGTATTTATTATATCTGATTCTAAGTTAATAACTTTGCTTTGCAATTATAAGATAATATTTACAAAATGTTTAATACATTCTTAATAATTTAATTACTTTCATAAAATAAACATATTTTAAATGCTGAAATATTGAATTTACAATGTCTTTGTTTAAACTTTTTACAAATTTTTAAATTAAATTAAAGTAATATGCATCATATAATGAGGAAGATGCAGAAAAAAATAGTGAGTAAAACAAAAGAACAAATAAAATTTTAATGTATCATAATTTTATTTAAATACATATTTTTCAATCTTAAAATTTCTAAGCTATTTTTTTTTTTTAAATGAAAAAGTACTTTAAGCTTAACTCTTAACACCGTACTTATACTATTTTTACAAAATTCATTATGTTAATATTAATAAAAAATACTAATTAATAAAAATTAACTACAAACCAACAACAAACGTTCTGATTAGAAAATTTTTTTTAATGTTTAGTGGGGGGGGGGCCCAAGTCAAAATGTTTTGCATTTATTCAGGTATGATAACGTATTACTTACAGTTCACTGGAATATGTCTGAACTAGTATGAATATAAATACACCTGACATCTGCATTTGTAAATCCGCATCCGCATTCTCTCGCATTCGTCATTCCGCACTTTATCGCGCATTGCGCATTCCGCAAATTCCACCCTGCCACCCCCCATGACCATCCCCTCCCAGAATTCCCAGAACCAGGAAGGACGAAGGAAAACGGGAAAATGACGAGGAAAAGAGCGAAATACCAAAAGAACCAGTGTTCAGTTCAGCGAACATCAGCAGATCCTATTGAAGAAGAAGAAATGAACTGTTGAGAATTTTAGAAACTATTAACTACTAACCGGTCTATAACAAACTACTCCTTCTTCTATTGAGTACGTATTCTAGAGGAGTTTCCATTACATTCGGAAGATCAGGTACCTGTCCCATACGTCGAGTAAATGGGCGAGGTGGAAAATTGAACCTGGTTAAGTCTTCTTCTCCGATGTGAACTAACTCGAGATCACTGTCATCAAGTTGGAGATGAGCAGGATCACCGAGAACTTCACCAACTACATGATATGGAGCTGGTGGTGTTTAAGAAAAAGTGAGAAAGTGAATTATACTCTTGAATCTAGATGCAAAAGGGAGAGAAGATTTGAAAGGACCAGAACGGAAATCCTGTAAAATCGGAAGGTGAGAAGACGTACTAAATTGAAATGGCGAAAAAGGTGGAAGGCGAATTCTTGTTGGAGTCGAAAAAACTTGAGAAACTGCTGAAACCAAGGAGATTGGAACTTGTCTATCCTTGAAGAAAGCAACGTACAAGAAACAGTCGCTCTATTACCTATATCCGTTTTAATTTTTAACTTGGAAACTTTGATTTTTATAGCCGGAGATTGGGAGAGTAGGAACTGATACACAATAGTTGTGGACCTGATAGGCGGTTGTTAAAAGCCGAAGAGATACTTGAAAATTGTGAAGAGAAGGATATTACATTGAGTTAGAAGTAGGTAATCCAAACTAGTAACTGCTTGTACCTGAATTTGGGAACAGCAGATAGAAATCGGCTGTAACATACAAGGTGAACCGAATGCGTTTCGTGAAAGATTCTGTTATAGCACTTGGAGGAAGCACGAAAGTTAAACCTTGGGCGGAGAACGAGTAGGCTGAACTACTATAGGTGAAAGGACTGGAGTTCTCACAGGAGAACATTGTGATTCTGCCACAGTATCACACGTTCAGTTGTCTATTGATCCATAAGTTAGGCAACCCTCCGTGATAGATCCATTGGATGAGATTTGTGGAAGAAATCCTCTCAAATCATTTCATTCATCGTTCTCGATGGACTGAAATGGATCTTCTTCAAACATCATTGTCGGATAATTGAAAGAACTGTTAAGCTACTGAGGTAACATCAGAGTCTTCTTCATTTTCAACCTCTTCTTTCGTCTCTTCATCCTCGGTCGGGTAAAGAATTTCCGCGCACCTCAGGTGCAGCTAAATATCTTCGAGTATGTGGAAATATCTATCCATCCTGTAATGAGAAAATGGACTCGTAACTATTTTTTGGTCACTAGCACGATCTAATTAAGTAGGACCCGTTATCATAAACTGCAAATGATGATATAGGTGGCCTTCCCATCGGCTCTGAACTTCTGATTAGTGCCTATGGACCACTGTGAATTACTTTTTTCGCAACTTTCTCCGACACGAAATGGTCGGAAGTTCGCACTACCTTCTTTCCAAATTATGTGGAAAACGGTGTGTTGGAGAATGATTTCTTGGCAGAAGAAATCGGAAGTTGAATACCCTATATACAATGTGTTGTTAAAATAAGAACAAAGAACGAAAGTTCCTCATCCCAACCACTGGGATTTTCAAGCACCAAGCATTTGATTATTTTGAATTAAACTTCTGTTGAATCGCTCACAAACCCCATGCTAGCAGGGGTGAAAGCGGAAATCTTATATGCTTAAATATTGTCTTCTTGAAGAACATTTTTTGGAAAGGTCTGAAACGTAACTCAGCACCGTTGTCGGTGAAATTCGGTTTGAAACTTTTTGAAGAAATGTAGAATTGATGTTTGAATTGTTGAAACAGAAAGAACTGGTTTGTTCCGATAAAGAACCAACTGAACCCACTTTGGAAAATGGTGCAACATGCAGTACCACAGTACTTTGACCTGACCCTGTTTGAGGAAACTGGAGCAAGTCCATTGCACACAAGTCGAATGGATACTCGGCTAAAATCTTTAGCATCGGAGGTGTCATGACAGAAGAAAATGTTTGTTCGTCGTTGACAATCGGAAACATCTGACGATTGTCTGAGACCACCCGGTGACTCGCGGTGTGCCAAAAGTGTCTTGTAAATAAGCTGTAAAAAGTATATTCGTCCGATAGGCACAAGAAATTGAAAGACCTAACACTATATGAACGAGAAAAATCCAAAGAAATACATATAGCAATTCTCCCATTTTAATTTGTGTAAAGATATCCCCATTTTCGAAAATACCAGCTTAGTCTGTTTTTTGTACATTTTATTACCCTGAGTCCAAAATCTCTTGCATAAACATCCTACAATGAAAACCTTTAAATGACAACTTAAGATCTTATTCGTAAGCTTGATTATGCAGTGATTCTTATTTCATCAATTATTTCAATTGTGAATATATCACTATAACTGTTGTGATACGACCCCACAAGGATGAGTACGATACACGTTGGCAGTAATTCCTGAAGCTATTACGTTTGTTATTTCATTTGTCCTCTCTACGGATGAGTTCTTTTTGGGACAAATCAGGCAAGAGCTCATTATCCCTTAGAGAGTATGTTCCCAATATTATGGCGAACTCCATATATTCTTCAGGAACAATGAAACATTCGGTGGGCTGAGTTTCAAAGCCATCTTGAAACCGAAGAGTTAGGTTACGTAGTTGATCAATCGGAATCTGCCACTTTCCGAACCCACTAATTGCTTTTCACCCCTAACTTCGCAGAATGGCAAGAAGCCAACTGGTTCTTGCAAAGATCTGCATACTGCTTCAACCACCAAAACTTACACCGCCCCACTAATCAACAAGGCAATCTACCACATTCGAGCTGTGAGTTCTAATTTCACACAATACAATTAGTGGATCAACTTCTGCCTGGCAGAGATTTATTGAGAAATATCATCCTCCAAATTGAAAATTGTTACTGCCAGATGGAACCTGATAAATAACCCTCTTGAGCTTCATCATGAGGTTTCACACGTTTTTTGCTGCTTTGCTGATTCAACCTGCTATCACTATGACTATCGCTACTTCCTTACCTACGAACACGTTCCATAGGGAGCCTCTACTTGCGCTATACTATACACTGGTTCCCGTATCGGAAACTACTGACTAATAACTACTGTGGAGTCAGATAAGAGAGTAACTATCTCTAGTTACTATCACCTAGTATCATTTGTTGTTAGAGTAAAAGAGCTTTGTGTCAGGTAAAATAGTCTTTGGTCAGTAGAAGGTCCTACACTACTGCTATTCGACTACTAATGTCTACGGCTACAAGGAAAAATGCGTAGACTACTTCTATCGACTATTTATATGTCTGACGTAGGGCATTGACTGCTGTAAGCTATTATTCCCCACTGAGGGCGCATTTCCGTGGGGAGACTTGCAGTTAAAAGCTCCGGCTTTACTGCTTCTGAAGGACCCAGCATCGCTCCATATGTACCTTATACCAGTTCCACGTCGTCCTAAAAACTTCCGTTGCGGCTGGTGAGTCACGCATGTAGTCGTTTGCGTGTTTTTCCGCGTGGGAATTTGTGCCTGTATTGAACCAGAGCCTGTGGTATTTATTTTTTCTTATTTGGTGGGTGATCCTCTGTAGTCATTTTGTGTATTTGCGCGTGTGTTCTGTGCGTGAACCAAGGTAATCCCGCTATCGTGGACCCCTTTACAAAATCTGAACACTATACCGAATTCAAGTGTACTGCTCATGGAGGGATCTGATTAGACCTGCATCAATTTCCTTACATGTGCCCCTCTCGACCAATCACGAATCATATCCTAAATACTATGTAGCATCATCCATCCACGTGCCCAACATTCTCACTATTAATCACAAACGAGTGTTTTCTTAGTTTCTCGTTTTTATATATATTATTTTTTTTTTTATCTATTTTCTATCTAGTAGTGGGAGGTGAAGTGAAGAGAGGTGGTTTGGGTGCTAGGAATTGGCTGGAGATCTTTGTCTCAGATTTGGTGTAGTCGGTTTCTTGGTATTTTCGTGCTTATTTTTATTGTGATTTTTTGGTTTGTTATGTAAGAGATGTGGTCATTTATTAATGTGGTCGATTTTTATTCATTTTACGTTTATAATTTGTGATGATGCTGTTTTCTTTGTTTTTTTTATATGTATTTTGGACTATTATACGTGATTGTTAGCTTCTAGTTATCTATAGTCTTTGTTTGGTTTGGATATTATTTGTTAAAACCTCCACAACTCCTGTATTTTTTAATGTACATTCCATATTATACTTATATTTGATCTCGTCATAGTCTTGTTTTTATTAAGATGTGTTTATCCGAAGACACAGTAAACTTGTTTGTTCTTTGTTATAGTAGATTAATATATTTGACGAACATCTTACTATTCTTCCTTTTATTTCGTTTTATGATCTACGATATGTATATTGGTCTGCATGAAATACTCTACTATCTTCGCCTATGTATCTACACGGATGTTACTATTTACTTTTAACCTTCATTGTTTCTTGTTTATTTTTTGCTTTTTATTATTTGTTTTTTTGTTGATTTTTGTGTGTTAGTGTGGGTGTGTTGTGGTGTGGGTGGTGTGGGGGGTTGGCTCTGAGAGGGGCTGTGGAGTGATGTCCGAAGCTGTTTCTACCGGAGCTGCTTAAGGAGGAAGATCTCAGAAGGAACTGTAGTACGGAAGATTCATGTCTCTATAGGCTGGATGTCGTAGCCCTGACGAATAGGTCTTATCTTTGTGTTGGCTTGTTGGTGTTGTTATGTTTGAGATGTTTCCAGATTGTGGCGAAAGAGGGCGGTACATGGTCGTTACGCTTTTCACCGTGGGTGTGGTGATGTCATGTAAGGGGGTTGGTTCTGTCTGTATAGTACTGGATACATGAGATATAAGCATTTACTGTAATGTGCTTGGTTCTTCTCTCTCTCTCTTTGTCTGGTGTGGTTGTTAACCAGTTGGTTTTAAAAGTGTTTCTGTAGTGGTTAATATGACTGTAGTTTTCCTTGCTTCACTCTTTGTATATTAATAATTTGTTAGGATTTACGATGCACTGAAATATACGTTTAAGTTTTTTAACCTTTCAGTTGTTTTTCTTACTGTGCCTTAGTTAGGCTCTGAAAGGAAAGATAAAATCAACTGCTGTTGGTTCATATCTTTAATGTATAGGTACTCTATATTTGTTACTTTTGTTTTTTTTGTCAAATTTGTCAAGTACGTAATTCGTTCTTACTGTTAAAATTTCCTGTGTTCAGTATTATAGCTTAATCCCAAACTCCTGTAATCACGTCACTATCATTATTTATTTTATCTTTTTTCCTGGTTCGCAATTCTTTATGGTAGGTTTTTCTATGTTTTTTTTTTTTTTTTTGTTTATTTTTTTCTCTTTTTTATGTTTTCTTTGGTGCATTTTATTATTGATATCTTTCTCATGCGTCATGATTTAGAGAATTATTATGAACTATTAGAGTCTATGGCCGCTCCAAAATGGTCTAATTTTATTTTCTACTAGTCGTGTCTGATATTATTGAAGCTGTTTTTTTGGAGCTTTTTGCTTTGGTTTATTTCGCTATTTTATGTATGTTAGTAAATTTTTTGGTTTTTTATTTGTGTTTTGTATATGCGGTGTATATATCAACATTTTTATTGATGGTCGGTGGTATCATGGGTTTGTCATTGATTAGCGGGGTTACTAGGTGGGGATTACGCAGTGCTTTTTTTGGATATCTGGGTTGTAACGGGGTATCTCTGGGGAGATAGTGTACATTGTAGGAATTTCATGAGGTATCATTATGGAAGTTAAAGGAAGGTAGAATAGCTTGGTCGTAGTTAGCGTCGGCCAAGTTGTTGGTGACGTCTGGTGGGGGGTTGCTGGTCATTGTAGATGAACGGCAGAAGAGAAGGGGAAAGCTTTAACAAGAGTAGTGTGGAACGCCATATTCGGGGGTGTGAGAGAACTTTGTGTTGTTGGCAAGTTGAGTGGCTGTGTGCGGGAGTTAATGGAGTTGAAAAAGCCAAGTGGAGGGCGATTATGAGAATATAGCCTACTAGTATATCACGGTATATAATAATATAAGATATATTAATAGTATATATATGATATATATATATATATATATATATAGTATAAGTGGGCGTAATCATCAGCCAAAATTCTATACTAACACTTACTATTTTATATATCCATTAATTATAATAAGCATTAGATTATGTATCACGTGAGAATTAGTAATAGATTATTAATTAGTAGTAACCCTAACCAAATAGCCTGTTATATATGTTAGTCTAACTTAATTACAGTGGGTAAATTAGCCTTGATGTATAAAGCTAACACAATAAATCGTATATGTTAGTTATAGTTAGGGATAGTTATGTATATATATATGAGTTAATATTAAAGTCATTGATAATAGTGATCATTTATTTATATTCAAAAATTATGATTTCCATATATATATATATAGAGTAAGATATATTGCTATTTTATTTAAACTATAAATAAAAATCGCTGTTATAGCTGATTTATATATATATATAGTAAGAATTAATTGGTTAAATGTTATAAAAATTATAATAGTACGTTATCCAGTGATATGGATTAGTATAATTGTTAATAATACCGTATTATTCATGCCTTCGTTTAAAACCTTAGATATATATATATAATATATACTATCACGAAAGTGAAAACCTTTAATATATATATAGTTGGTGATTGTGGTGGATTTTATATATTATACTCCATTACTTATTCATAGAAAATAAAGTCTGAATCAAGATCTAGAAGATAAAAATTGTCTCTATTCAAAATTTCTTACCAAACAAAATCTTTCCTTTAATTGCCAAGAATATACGGGGGAATCTATTGCAGTATCAGTATGTGTGCCATCAATCAGCGAGAATTATACTTAAATGTGCTCATGCGTGCTCCTCAAGAAAAAGGGTCTGTTTTCACCGTCAATAATAGAATTTAGAATGATAAATGAAATATTTAATTTCAATGATCAAATGAAAATTAAAGTTAAATGTTAATAATCTAACTATAATAATTTAAGTGAGATAATAAGTAATCAATGTCAATACATAATAATAGATACCATTAGAGAAATAATAAATAATAGATAATCAAATACTAAATACAATTATTATTATTATTCCAATAATAATTAAAATGGAAGATCAGAAGAGAGACCTGTAGAGAAGCGAAGAGAAGATAGTAATAAGAGAGAAAGAAAAGTAAAGAAGATAGAAGAAGCCAAGAGATAGGAAGCCGAAGAAAAAGAAAATAGTAAGTAAAATATAAAGTCGCAAAAGTATAGCAAAGAAAAAAAAGGACGAATTATGAAAAAAGTAAAAGAAAGAAGGAAAACTTTGAAAATGAAGATTAAGCAAAAAGGAATTTGAATTGTAACGAGAAGTTGGTAACAAAATATATCACATCACAGTAATTTAAATTAAACAACAACATAATAAATGAAGACTTTAAACTTTTTTCTACAGACACAAAACTTTTCCTTTCGCCGTTACTTTCATAGAATATATAATTAAGGAATTGTAAAAAAAGTTCTTCCCGGAAAACATTAAAATATGTAGACAAAATATAGAACTTTTAATGATTGATTTCCCTAGATCATTTGAAAGTTATGAACCAACCGGGGTGCAGTTCGCATGATTCATACGAAAGGAATTTCTCTTGCCCACGTTGACGTTAAGTTCTACGGTGGGCCGACCTATGCCCGGGCAACCTCCTACCTGCCTTAGAAATAAGCTACCACCACATGACGAGGATTGCAGAGCATGGCAAAGAATTTGAAAATAAAGTCAATACTATATTTGATATATACCTACATACATAGTAATATGATTATCACCTATTACTAAGATTCATAATTACGGTGATAGAAGCTAGCCTATCCATTTATATCACAGGAATAAGTTATGTATAGTAGTATATTTATTAGTATATTGTAAATATAATAGTATATATGAGATATATAGTATTATAGTATAATATAGCAGTATATATGAATGAGGGCGGGATGTATATAGTGTGAGTGATATATATGGTGGAGAGACTCTGTAAAAATTGAGTTGGGAATAGAAAATAACCCTGAAAAAAGTTATAGATTAATTAGATGACAAAAGCAGTGACACACAATCATATTTAACAGGTCCGCTGCCCCGGCACACCCCACTCCATAGAGTGAGTTTGAAAAAAGTGGAATTAAGCAAAAAAAAGAACCATTTCTGCAGCTTTATATATGTTCACAGAAATTATATATTAAGATGTTACTTTTGAAAGATCATGCTGTATTGAAACAAAACTTTGCGGTTGACTTTGTCAGGTTGTTAATTTCTCGGGGTTATGTATTTTACGTTTTTCTTTCAATTGAACACTTACATCTATATTATTCGTCAGGAAATCCACGAGAGCCGAGAGGATATGTTTTTCATAAAGTGGTTTTTAAAGAGTATAACTCATAAGTTAGAAGTATTGACAAAATGGAAAACTACTGACAGTGCGAAAGCTCCTTCCTTGGGAGTTGTTAGAGGATTATAAATTTCATATACTACAAATACATATATATCAATATTATATATATATATATATATGTATGATAGGTCTGTAACTAAATTATAAATTATTATATATTTTTGGTGTAAAAAAAAAGGCGTGAATAAATGAGTATATACTAATATTATGACATATAATATAGTATATATAATATATATATGTATATATAGGTATAGGATAACATATAATAAATATATACTAGATAATATATATATAAAATAGAATAATAAAATGTATATATATATTTAGGTATATATACTATATAGTGATTATATTATAATTTAAGATACTAGGTATATATATAAATAGTATATACTATATAGTATAGTATATAGGTATAAAATAATATAGTATATAATATTATATAGGTGATGAGGTAGGGGTAGTTTAGGGGGTATTATGATATAGTATAGTAATATATATATATTAAGTCTAGAGGAATATGTAGATTGAAATATGGACATTAAAAATATAAGAGATATGTAGATTGTAATGTGGATAAAAAGTATAGTGTATATTGTAATGTGGATAAAAGTATACTGCGTAGTAGTAATGTGGATAAAAAGTATATGTAGTAGTATATGTAGTAGTAATAAAAGGATATATATTGGGTATATATATAGTATATATATAGTATTATATATATATATATATAAGTATATATATATAGTATATAATATATTAGTATAGTATATATATATATATATAGTATAGTATAATATATATATATATATAAGTATATAGGTATATATATATATAATATTATATAATATATATAAAATTGATATATTATAATATATATATATATATATATATATGTATATATATATTGTTGTGTATTATGTAATTGGGTTTAGTTATATGTAAGTTATTTTGATTGAAATAAAATGAAACCATAACTCGCAATGCAATTTTCACATTAACTTGTAATGGAGTTTGTGGTATTTTTTTATTAGATCGGAAATTTTTTTTTTCTTATATTATAATAAGAGATGGAAAGAAGATTTGAGATGCGGAGAGTGGTTGAGCCGAAGTAGGTAATCTAAAAGAGGAAATAAATCCTGAGAGAGAAATTGAGATTTTGAGAACACTATTAAGAGATCGGCTAAAAGAACACTTGAGAGGACGATGACAGAGACGAGCACGAGTTCAATGGGACGTTGAGAAGTTAGAGTTGCGGTTATAAAAGGGGAGAGAAGAAGTGATAAGATAGGGGAGAAAGAGAGAGAAAAGAAGGAGGAAGCGGATAACCTATTTACGTGAGTAAACCAACATGGATAGTGAAGACTGATAAAATGATAGCTCACGAGCAAGAGGAAAACTCTAATAAAATAAAATAAATAAATAAATAAAATAATAATAATAACTATCCAATAATGAAATAATTAAAATAGATATTATTATATATTAATGGAGTGCAATAAAGTTAATGAAATAGAATATAAAGTTAAATACTAAGATAATAATAATAATAATTAATAATAATAAATAATTTAATAATAATAAATAACCCTGAAAAAAGTTAATGATGAGGTCCAAATAATGACAAATTGCGAACATCGAGACTAAAGACGAACTTCAGTCTGAAAAACATTTTATCTATGGAGAGATTAGTCTTAAAATAGTAACACCAGCGGAGAACACAGAAGTAATATAATCTATAATATCTATATATAATATACTCAAGAAAGTTGAAAATAGAGAACAGAAGACAAGAACGCTCTACAAAATTGAAATAGTATAAAAGAATCGTAAAGATAAACTCCCTATAAAAGAAATGCAGAGAATAGTAGCTAAACTAACAAAGTTTAAAGGTGCGTTCAATCACACAATGGAGTATAGAAAACATTGTTTTCATAACATTCTCTCTCCTT